>JBBJLR010004980.1:0-10050 GCA_037577145.1 Brachypetersius gabonensis
TTATAAAAACTTCAGCAGCAACTTTTCCAATTTCCCATATTTATGTCATTCTCAAAACTTTTGGCCACGACTGTAGTGAACGAGTGCACTTTTCGGACACAGCTATATGTTTCTGTTTATGTATAACACCCATAATACCACTACAGTTCAACCCACTTAATTTCTGGTACTGCAGTTCTTAAATCTTAACCTTAACTGAACTATAATTAGTAACACTTTATTCCTATAGTTAAATACTTTACACATTGTTAGATACTCAAAGACTATACTGCTAGTCTGGTCTGGGTTTGCATTGTATGTAGAGATGGCAGAGCCAGACGATGTCCCTCAGAGGAGTGGAGGGAGTGAATGATGGGATTAAGGTCGCTGGGTGCAGACCCAGACCCTGCCTTTGCAGGTCAATCGGCAGTGGGGTGACAAGTGAACTTTACGGAGAAGAGAGTAATAGCTCATGAGGAAAATGATCAGAAATATTAATATTGCATTGTCTTGGGGAACACAGTGAACTGGTCCACAGTTAAACACCTGATTAATCATTTCACCAATGAACAATACACGATTTTATAAAAACACACACCTCTATTCCTATCCAAGTTAGCTGAACTCAGTCAAACTGCTGTGGTAAATAAAATCGTCTAATATAAGATCACCCATTCTAGGATTTCTCAGCACATTCATGAGATAAACTGAGTTGAATTATCTTCATTGGGTTGTGGAGCTCAGTGAACTGATAGTGAGTCCAGAAAATGCAAATTGTATTACCATATCATTCGTGGCTAATTAAATTGATTTTTTTAAATTTTATTGCATTAACACTAAAGCCACTTTCATAAACCAATTTGCACCACCGATCTGCTAATATTTGTTACAATAATGTTCTTATCATTGTGTTGCATATTTGTCTTCTAAGCTTTTATTCTTTCCTTTTCCACTGAACTTGCTACTGCCACAAGAATTTCCCCTCGGGATTAATATCAGTTGTATCTTATGTTACTAACTGCTGGTGGTTACTACAGTAATGCGAACGACTTATCAATTGACCAACTGATGAACCGCTTAATCGAACTACCCTCGGCTTCAGCAGGGTCTGTGATCATCCCCACGCAGTCCAGGTGGAGGCGCTACTGCTATAGCTTCGGTTCCCCAGAAGATCTGCCGTGTGGACACTAGTTCTGGCCTCCGAGTTGCCACAGTGTTGCTGGAACAGAGAAACGGGAGCTGTTCGGATGAAGGTAGGAACCTGTTCAAGAGATCCAGTGCTTACAGGACTATAATAAAACTTTAAAATTGTATTGTTTACTGTGGAATTGACTTTAGAATCAGTGGTCTAAGTCTTTTGGTGTCGTGCTAGATGTTTCATTGCATGTCCTATAAAATATATTGTCAACCAGAATGAAGTTAAATGCAAAGACAAGTTACAGACTCACAAAGACATCCTACTGCCCACGTTAAACATGAACTCGCTTCATTTTACTATGGAGCTTATTGGGCTGTTCCAGAAATAAACAGCATCTAATTACAAAAGAGTATGCTGATGAAAACTAAATTAATGACTAACTTTAATGTATTGATCCACAATGCTTGTTTGGAAGCCTGCATAATGTGTGTTCTAAATACAAAAAAAAACAATGAGATGTACGATGGCCAGAACTCAAGATTCAAGAGAAGTTTATTGTCATTACAGTAGGGCTGCACAATATTAGGAAAACATGCGATATGCGATAATGTAGTTGAGTGTTGCCATGGCGATATCACATGCGATAAGTTAGTAAAAACTTAGTCTTTATAGTGTTAATGTTTTTCTGCTCTGGATTTGCTGTTAACAGACTCCAGACTCTGACTAGTCTATGCAGAAAAACAATGAAATGCAATATTTCCATTCCAACATTTTTTTTTAAGAATTTGCTTAAATAGAGCATTTAATGCCTCCCATAGAACATTTGAACCATTGCACATTTTTGAAAAAAAACAGAAAATATTTTTATTCTAATTTAAATAATATAATTTAAATTATAGTCAGTTTTTAGCTAGAAAAAAAATAGCAAAAGGAACAATCTATAACAGCAGTACGGAAGATGAAGAAACTGCCCAGTGATGTTTTTGTCCTCTTCTCTGTGGCTCTGGGTGAAGAGTTTTGGAAAAACACCATTTATTACAGTTCAGTCAGTCTTTCGCATATTTATATTTTTTCGCGATATGTATATTGCCCATGTTGATATCGCGATGACGGTAAATTTGCGATATATTGTGCAACCTAACAATACAGTACCTCAATATACACAGTATACAGAGTATATAGAGTTTGTACGTCTGCCACTTTTAAAAACAACAGTTTTTGAGTGAAATTGCTAGAGTTTGGAGGACAGAGCTTTCTATCTTCCTGTTATATGCTTTCTCTAAATCAGAATGCACTGATTTGTGCGTTTCCCAGACAGGACATCTGACCTTTTATATTACTGTAAAATGATTCACATGATCATGTGTATTATAGGATACATAGGCTATACATTTCAACACCACCACTTTTGCTGAAATTCCCCCCCCCCCCCTTTGTTAGATTAAAATAATGCTACCTGGGTCGGATTGTATTTATAATTTGGCTTCCCCATCCCAGAACACCCCCACTTTTGTAAAGCTTGATACACCAAATAGAACCAAATAGATATTGAAGGATCTCTGCAAATATCTACTTCTTAATAAGAGCGATACAACTTCATCTCCTGTTGTGTCCGATGCTGCTCCAGTTTCTCTGTGTTCTGTGGTTGTTATGGTGATGTGAACGACCCCCAGCTCATCAATTAATGACTGCTTAATTGAGCTGCTTACCCATCGTTGCCCAGTAACAACGTGCTTGTCGGAATACGGGTGAGATAAAAAATAAATCGCTAGGTTCTGTGATCATTTCCCTGCAGTCCAGGTGGAGGCGCTACTCTTTCAGCCGAGGTTCTCCAAGACCAGGGAAATGGAGAAGCAAAAGCTCTGCTGTGCTCAGTGGTCCACGCCTCCGAGCTCCTGCTGTGTTGCTGGAGGAGAGGAACAGGAGCTGCTCTGATGGACGTAAGGAACTGTTGAATAGCTCCACGCTGGTCTTTCATCTGGCAGGACACAAACGCACGGAGAGACGTTCACTTTTCGAAGAGCACAGGACCAGCCTTTATCCTCACTACTGAGTAAAGTCCCTCACTTCTTGCTGGAGAACGAGTTGGGTCTGGCACACTGTTTTATGTTTTCTATATTATTTCCAGCATCCATAAAATCCTGTTTATTGTGGTTCCTCACAGAGGTGTGGGCTTTAAGTGATGTGCTGTAGATGCTGTATCATGCTGGACCGTGTGTGCAGGTGTATATTGAGATGTTCCAGGGTGTCTGGACTGCAGTTATGAGAGTAAACGTGGATACAAAACAGTAGCTGGTACTACAGTAGGGTGAAGGACTTCCTAAGAGGTAGGAATTGTGTTTGGGAATGGCTGGTAGATACAGAGAGGACAGAGGAAGTGTCCTGGTAGGAAGCACCGCAGGAAGCTGGTTGTCTTTGATTTCTGTGTGATTCCATATCAATACAGACAGGATTCGGTAGATGTGTCCCCTACAAAAGGTTCTATGTGAAATGTGCATAATCCACACAAGTCTATTATGTGGATGTTTTTTGAGTAACATGAGCTGTAACAAGCTATTGCTTCAATTTTTTGGACAAAGCCATCTTCCCATTAGAGCTATATTCCCATAAAATAACACTTGACTCTATAACATGAGTGACTCTATCATCTAGAGTCTAAAAGAACTGGTGTGAATTAACCATCCAAAGGATGTATACAGTGTCCAGAACTCACTTGAGTCTGATTACATGAAGGATTTTTTTTATAAAGATGCTCAAAATGACTTAAATAACTTCATACCTTCCTTAAACAAAGCTATGAGATTTCAGAAACGTATTTTGAAAACGATTCCATATAGTTTTAATAATTACTTTTTCAAGTTTGCCCCAGTGAGGTTAAACCTTAAATATGAACTGCTCACAGAATGGAAAAATAATTTTAACTTGATATAAATAAAGCATGACTGATCTTTTTTCTCTTCTTTTTCTTTTTCAGAAGTGAATGACATCCTGTAGCAAGTCTTCTATTACTTGTAGTATTCACCGCCCTACACACTTTAAAATGACCTCTACGGACACAGCAGTTATTATCGCGGGGAGAACTTGAATTAATAAAAGATCTGGAAAATATTCTGGAGTAGTTGTGAGAAGTTGGCCTCCAGGAGAATGTTTGGTATCCAGGAAGCATCCTCTGCTACTTTCAACATTAATACGTCTTGCAGGAGATTGGAGATGAATACAGACGAGCAGAAACTTCACCGCTGCCCGGAGTGTGGGAGGAGTTTTACCCAAGCGAGTAATCTCAAAAAACACCGGCGGATTCACAGCGGTGAGAAGCCGTACCACTGCTCAGAGTGCTGGAAGAGCTTTACTCAGAAGATCACTCTCAAAACACACCAGCGCATTCACACCGGAGAGAAACCGTACCAGTGCTCAGAGTGCGGGAAGAGTTTCCGACATTCGGGTCACCTTCTGGAGCACCGGCGCATTCACACCGGAGAGAAACCCTATCAGTGCTCAGAGTGCGGGAAGAGCTTTTCTCTACAGAGTCATCTCAAACAGCACCAGCGCATTCACACAGGAGACAAACCGTACTACTGCTCAGACTGTGGGAAGACCTTTACTCAGCTGAGCACTCTCAAAACACACCAGCGCGTTCACACCGGTGAGAAACTCTTCTGCTGCCCGGAGTGTGGCGGTCGCTTTCGTCGACAGAGCGATCTCAGACACCACCAGCGCGTTCACACCGGAGAGAAACCCTATCACTGCTCACAGTGCGGTGAGAGCTTCACTCGACAGGTTTATCTCAAAACCCACCAGCACATTCACACCGGAGAGAAACCCAACTGCTGCTCGGACTGCGGGAAGAGTTTTGATCGACTGACTGATCTTCGACGTCACGGATGCCTTTGCGCTAATGAGAAGCCGCATCACTGTCTGGGGTGTGGGAGGAGCTTCAGACACCCGCAGTCTTTACAGATGCACAAGTGCAGTAAGAGAGAGGACCAATGAGTTTGTTTGCTTCAAAAATCATGAAAATACAGGATCAAAAACATTCAAGCGAAGATTTCGGTAATAAATGTTTAAAAATGAAAGTGTATGTGTTTTACATGTTGCTTTTCATGCCCATTGAAGTCGAAAACCACCGTGGAACTGACCATCCAAGATTGTTTATACTGGTCTTTTTCTGCCACTCACTTAAATGTGTAGTATTCGTTACCCAGGTTTCCATATAGTTGTACTAAACCAGAGCAAATGTTTTGCCTCCTTCTAAAATAAATAGGGCATTATTTCTGAGGTATGAGTGTCTTTACTCTTAAACAGTTGTTTATCAAATGCTAGCATTGGGTTATGATTGCACTGTCCGGTATGACTGAGGCCTCTCAACCAGAGTATTGATTACAGGCTTAATTCATGTGTAAAATCAGCAGCTACTGTTTGTAAATCAGTCTGAAAACTAAACAAATCATGAATGTTTGTGTTACCTCTAATATATTGGTTTCTGTGCACAGTGGCAGGTTTTATTTTCTTGTTTTTCACTGAACTAAGTTATGCAGAATGTTTTTTTACCTTCTCAGATGTACTATTCTGCGCTACTTGTCTTTAAACTATGGTCTGGTTTTACACCTTTTTGTTTTTATTCTTTGATTACTTTGTGTCCTTTGCATTTTCATGGTTTTTAGTGTGGCCTGCACTTGTTTGCGCTTTTTGACTGTGATGCAATGTTGGAAAAAAAAAAAGAAAACCCTCATCTTTGGTAGTGCATGGTCCATTTCTACAGTGAACAGTCGGCCGCATTTCAGGCCTCTGTAAAACTTCCTTCGTTCCTCTCCTCTCTCTCATTGTGAGATTTACGGATTTGTGTTTACTTGCTGTGATCTAGACCAGCACTGCTGAACAAACTGATGCGTTATCAAACATTAATCTTAATCTTTTATATGTTTAGTATCAAGTGGACAATTCTGTCCTAGAATTGTTTTAGAAGTACAGAGCATCGCTTTAAAAGTTATAAGATATACAGGTATTGTGGGGGGTGGGTAATTTTATTTTTGTCCTTAAGTTCTTTTGCTCCAGATTTGGGAGTTGGGTTTGATTGTGGAACCATATACACCTTTAACTTCTATTCGTATAAATGACAGGAACAGGTTTTCTTTGAGAAGTGCAAGCAACCTGGGAATTTCAAACTGAGAATTTTTTTAGGGGGCGTGCATATATTTTTCTCCTCCATGCTGGACTAACGTGGTCATGCTGTTTTTAACCAATGAAGGATGTAAAGATGTTGCAACACGTGAATGAAAAAAATACTCGGATGAAAAATGAGACCAAAGGGAAAAAAGAGTTACTTATCCAGCCTCTGTTAGTCGGTTATGTGGGCAGAGCAGTCTGGATAAACAACAGAAGACAAGCCAACTGAAATAATGTGGACACTGAGACCTGGCTCGATAGATGACACAAGCTGGTGAAATGACAGGTAGCAACAAAAATTCAACTGATTAAATTTGGTTATACACTCTGGTTACTTAACGAATCTTCATATGAGTTTTGGTGGATTACAAATTGGACCTTAAAAAAATCCATAAGAACCTCCATTCTGAGAACCACAGGCTGGGTGTAGAAACTGGGAGCGTGGTGTAGTTTGGCCCAACAATCGAGCTGAAGGGGAGAAAGTAGCTCAGGTATTTACTTGTTTTCCTCACTTGATTCTCCTGGAACACCGACATCCACAAATAAACACATTTTGGGTCTAACAAATTTGAAACTTGTGGGACTAATAAAGGTTTATCTCTTATCTCTTTAATATCAGATGTTAGATGTTTTAAATTGTATTTTCTAGAGTTCTTTGGTGGCTGCGTAAACTACCAGCCGGTTGCAAGGTGTGTGTCGGAATACGGGTGGGAAATAAAAATATCCCTCTCAGCTCCAGCAGGGTCTGTGATCATCCCTCTGCAGTCCAGGTGGAGGCGCTACTTCTCCAGCTCAGGTTCTCCAAGACCAGTGAAGTGGAGAAGCAGAAGATCGACCGTGATCAGCGCCTCCGAGCTTCTGCAGTGTTGGAGGAGAGAAACAGGAGCTGGTAGGACTCGCAGAGATGTTCAGGATGAATGCTCGAAAACCCTGTTTAATGTGGATCTTCACGGAAGTGGCGTGCTGTAGATGCTGTAGATGCTGTAGATGCTGTAAGGACGAGACTGGGCCCATTCTTCATGCCCTGACAGCTGTGGAACCGAGGTGACGCTCGAATAGATGACAGTGGTTTAGTTCAGGAGCTGTGAAAGGAAAAGGCTTTCGGGCGGCCTTCAATAAAACACTTGGAGTTTCACTCAAACGGGAAGCTTGCTGTATTCAGCTGTAGCCTTTGGTGGCACTGAAAAACTATAAAGGTTAATAAAACAAACTCAACGTCCTGATTCTGATTCTGTGGGGCCAGATAGCAGATTTTTGTAATGTCTGGGTGGTTCTTCTGGTCCACGATGATCAACACAATAAGGTGCAAAAATATACTTGATGGCAAAAATCATCACAATTATTTTGGTCAATATTATGATCGGTCACTGACTTTGGAAATGTCACTTATTTTGTTAAACCTTTGAAAATCTGTCATTTTAACTGTGGATCTTCTTGAAATGAACAGTCTGGTGGTCTGGTTTGACACTAATAATGGGCCAAAACAGTCTGAAACCTCCAGTGGAATCCAGGGCTTTTACAAGACAAACGAGAACTTCGTTAATAATAACAATAATCATTTCAACTCAATTGCAGTGCTTTCACAATCACTTCAAGCCGTCTTTCTTTAACATTTGTTATTGCACAGATTTAAGCTTCTTTTTAGCAGATATATGTATCCGATCTTCACTGAATTCAACACTGAATTTATTAGAACATTGCTTTTGTGTTGCTAAGGTTTGTACTGGTTAGTTTAAAACTCAACTCAATTTTTTGCTGTTACATGCAAATCTGCAGGCAGGTCTAAATCCAAAAGAAAGGTTAGAAAGACTGAAAATAAAAGCTTCATTTGGGATCAGTTGCAGTGATCTTATGTCCAGCTTGCAGCAAACTGCAGTAGTGAAATGACAAGAAACTGAACAAATGAGTGGAGAATGATAGAAATCGAAAATTTTCCAAGGCTTTGTGCAGTAGGATGCTTAAAGTTTTGTGAAGACCTGTTGGCCTTTATTTAGGTGCTAGCTGCCATCAAGAGATTAGTGTTGATGGGATGGGGTTCAGAGGGCAGAAGGTTGGACTGCTAGATGTCTGTAGCTTTAGGAACTTTCTTTTACTTGCACTGAACAGGTTTACACACCATTTTGTTGTTCTTAAAGCACAATGACAAAGATTTCTGTCTTCTATTTCTATTTCTATCACCAGTGAGATGTGAAGATATTGCTGAGGACCTGTGCTTCCATGGGCTTCTCTCATTGTCGCCTTAAAGATCTGAATCCCATAAAGAACCTGCTGCTAACATCGTGATGCAGATACCACAGCACACCCTTAGAGGTCATGTGGAGACTAAACCATTTTAATACATATATCTTCCAGTACTGAACGGAATACAGACAGAAATGACAGAAGTGTTTAACTCTACGTTGTTTTGTTTTTTTTTAATGACTTTGTTTTCCTTTTTTTAGGGGTGAACAGTGTCCTGTAGGAAGTCTTCTCCTGCACCTGTTGTCAAAATCCTACAGAAGAGAAAGGTTTCTTCACAACCAAGCAGGTTCTATCATGACGAATGCATGAAATATTTGAAATCAGGAGACGCTGAATGTTAGAATATGACCTCCAGCATTCAGGAAAAATCCTCTGGTATTTTCAGCGCTAGCACACCCTACGAAGACGTGAAGAAGAGTACAGGCAAGGAGAGACCCCACCACTGCCTGGAGTGTGGGAAGAGCTTTATTCAGCTGAGTCATCTCAGAGAACACTGGCTTATTCACACTGGAGAGAAGCCGCATCACTGCTCAGTGTGTGGGAAACGCTTTTCTCTTCAGAATCATCTGAAAAAGCACCTGCGCGTTCACACAGGAGAGAAACCGTTTTATTGCTCAGACTGTGGGAAGAGATTTTCTCAGAATAAGAATTTCAAAAGACACCGACGTATTCACACAAGAGAGAAGCTGTGTTGCTGCTCAGAGTGTGGGAAGAGTTTTGTTCAACTAAGTCACCTCAAAGAACACCAACGCATTCACACCGGAGAGAAACCGTATCATTGCTTTGAGTGCGGGAGGAGTTTTACTCGACAAAGTGATTTCAAGGTACACCAGTTCATTCACAAGGGAGAGAAACCGTATCAGTGCTCAGAGTGTGGGAGGAGTTTTAATCGGCAGACTGATCTCAGAACCCACCGGCGCATTCACACAGGAGAGAAACCCTATCAGTGCTCAGAGTGCGGGAAGAGCTTTAACCAGCATAGCACTCTCAAAGAACACCAGCGCATTCACACTGGAGAGAAACCATATTACTGCTCCGAATGTGGGAGGAGTTTTAATCAGCATAGTACTCTTAAAGATCATCAGCTGATTCACACAGGAGAGAAACCGCATCACTGCTCAGACTGTGGGAAGAACTTCAACCGACAGTCTGATCTTCGCCGACACCGACACGTTCACACGGAAGAGAAGCCTCACCGCTGCTCAGACTGTGGGAAGGGTTTTAAACGGCAGTGCAACCTCCGCCGACACCGACGCATTCACACGGGAGAGAAACCCTATCACTGTTCACAGTGCAGGAGGGGCTTTGTGCACTCTAGGTCTTTCCAGATTCACAAGTGCATTAAGAGGGATGAGGAGGGAGATTATCATGATTTAAAAGGATGAAGAATTGCTTTTCATATCCATCACATTACGAAATCCTGCAGTCACTGGTGTGCGCCGTTTCACTTCTTTCATCCTTCCAACTTGTGCTTGTAGTTCTCTTGTTTTGTTTCTGGCAATGGCAAATGATGCTTCATAGTGCCTCCT
>JBBJLR010004988.1:0-14141 GCA_037577145.1 Brachypetersius gabonensis
TCCTTCAGAAGAAAGTCAGCACTTTAATCCAGTTATCTGTAAATGTTTGAACAGTTCCAGGCAAAATTTTATTACTTTTATTGATTTCACTTAAATATGACATTTTTGCAGCACTTGTAGTCCATGTCACTGTCTGTCATACACAATACACAATTGCAAAGGAGCAAAGGAGCACTGTTCTACTGTCTGTCCAGTCCAAGATAATGCAGTAAGCAGCCTAATATCTGTTTTACCAGCTGTTGTTGGTGCTTTTTTCTTTTAGCCTTTAGGGAAAATAAATCTATATCTAGTCTTTTGCTGGCCAGATGATCATATTGCGATCATATTGAGTTGCATTTAGAGTAGGCCAATCAGCCAACATTAGGCTAAATAGACATCATGCTTTTTTCGGTTAGCTTATATTTGTCCATTTTTATTTGTACTGTATTTTTCTTTTTTACTTATGCTATTTTTGTGACGTTGGTACTTATTTCTTCCATTTTTACCATGTGAAACAGAGTCTATGTTGTACCAGTTATAATTGAATGCAATATTATGACAGACACTGCGTTGTAGTAGAGGCGCTATGCAGTGTGCGGAAATGCAGAAATAATAATTGTGCAAATAACAGAAGCAGCGGAGCTGAGAATGTGTCGTATGTAATAAATAGAGGGTACTTACAGTGGCAGTTGGGGTGGAACTTGCTTGTTTAAGGCAGAGCATTTCAGTATGTATATAAATTGTGTTAGGAGAATTTTATTTGCCTCTTTACAAGCCTCTTGAAGCACTTCATGATCATGGTTGGGAGTGCAACAGGATAATCACTGATGAAGGACACTTTGACTTCTTTGGCAGAGCAATGGCTTTGTGGCTTATTGGAGTGACGGTGTTCAGGGAGATTTTGAAGAACACTGAAATAGAATTGTAATAAAATCAAGGTCTTGAATTCATCATGGTGATTGAATTTGACAAATCAAAAACTACAGTATATATTTCGCAATTAATCGCTTCAAATATTGACCTTTTAGTGTATATTACACGTTTGCATTATATGCAATAAGGAAAAGTAGTGGGGTTTTTTTTATCCCATGTTTTGACCTCATTAGACCTCAGTCATTCTGGGCAGGAGTGGAAATTTTCCAAAGTGCATGACATTAATATGTTTGAGGGGAAAGTTACTGGTATGAGGAAAGACGGCATGACTTCAAGTGTCAGCCTTATCTCATCTATGCAGTCTGTTAGCTTACACCTGTATCGTAATGTTCATGGGAGGGAGTGGGTTAAATAAGGCGCAAGTTAGATGTTGGAGTGTGAATTGGAAAAGCAGTCTGAAAATATTCATACTTCTGTCTTTTCATTCAGTTCTCACAATTCTTATACATTCCAGTCTTACGCTGCTCTATTTGACATGTAGTACGTTTCCAATCCGCTTTATTCCCAATCATCTGTCTGTATTATGCCAAGGTTTGGGCACCCCTGGTCAAATGACTTTTTTGTTGCTTTGTAAAATAAAAATACAGACACACCCTCTACATAGAACATGCCTATGCATTTAAATGCACAGGTATTGTTTATTTGTTGAAACTAACATTTTGAGAAAAAATTAAATGCGGTCTATTCAAAGGCAAAAGTTATGATAGAAGTTTTTTGGTTTGTTTGGTTTTATTTCATGTTATTTAATTTGGTTACATCTAAAGGTCTGACTTACTTTCACTTAAAATGTCAACAGAACACGTCACTTGACCAGCAGTGTTTAAACCTTTGCATAAACCATTTTTCAGTCATTTTAGGACATCCAAACCAGCTACTCAGTGCCACATCAGCATTCATACTTCCTTTGTATCTCTTTGTGAATGCTCTGTTGTTAATGATCCGTTTTATGTCTCATTATATCCCATTTTGGAATGATCTGACTGTGGGCTGCTGTTTTCACTCTAAAGTCTCCAAACTCGAACAACTGCAAGCATAATTATGAAGCCAAATGCCAGAGGCCAGAAACAATTACCCCGTCCTATTAATGGGGGCCTTTGGCAGGTCTTAGGGTCTTTTAATTATCCAGCCAAGGACAGAAAAGCAAGAGGGCATTAACCCTGGACTTAGTCATATTTATGTTTTATTATGACAAAAAGAATGCCACAGACCAATAAAGCAAATATTTTTCTTCTTTTGCTGACATTGTCATGACAAAAAATGATCTTTATAAAGCAGAAGGGGGAAAGCAAAGCTATTTCTATAAACCGTTGCTGTTAACAAAGGAAAATATTCTTCCACTGTGAAGAGCTTACAGCAAAAACACAGCAGTAACCTACAGTATTCCTTTCCTTCAGCAGATTGCTGTAAAGTGTCACTATCAGGGTTTTGATCGTGTGGCAGTTCCCATATGCGGCCACTGGGGGTCGCCTCGAACCCATGAACTGCCTTACTGTTTCAGAGGACTCGATCACCACCTGTTTTGTATCTCACTGATCACTTCCCTCACCTGTTTGCTATTATTCATCTGCGATCCCCATTGGTCCCCAGTCTTGTATTCCTAGTATTTATTGTCACTTCCTCTGCGGTTCCTCACGATTGAATACCCTCACATTCCTCCGATAATCCCTGTACTGTTTTCCCTGTGTCCACGGTCATCTGAATAAACCATCGTACAAAGATCATGGAAGTCTGCGCTAGTGCCTTTCCTCCTCATCTTAACAAACAGGACAGGGCCGTGACAGAATGCAATCGTCCATCCGGCATCATCGCAGACTCCCAGGATAAACCCCGTCGACCGAGAAGGCGTCCTTCAACCACCCAGTCCTCCCACAGAGTCGAGTGAAGAGGAGGACTTTCCATACGGGTGGAACTGGCGGCCGTGGGAGCTTCCCGGGAGCTTTTCATCCCTCGATTCAGAAGAGGGGGATTTTACTTACAGTTGGAGCAGGCGGTTGGAGGATTCCCCTGTGCGGTTTGTCCTCCAGGACGTCCGAGAGGTTAGACCGACGCCACGGAACCGGCACCGAACACGGAGAGGGAGGAAGAAGCACGGCGAAACTGAGCTGCCGGGCTCTATTACATCCAGGTTCCAGCCGGCCCGACCGGCCTCTCAACTTTTCCAGCCGGCGTGGCCGACGTCTCGGCTCCTCCCGCCGGCGTGGCCGACCTCTCGACTCCGACCGCTCGGCTCCTCCTGCCGACGCAACCAGCCTGTCAGCTTTCCCCACCGGCATGGCCGGCTCTCCCTGTTTCTAGCGGGTTCATAGGTCTTCCCTGCGATGAATACCTCCCGCTCGGGAGTTATGAACTGCGACAGTAGTGATGTGTCATGAGCAAAAGCAGCGGCTCTAAGAGCCGATGCTTTGTAGTGAATCAGAAGAGCCGGCTCCCCACTTTATTTCTTTTCGCTGCTCTTTGGCAGCAATCACAAGTGAGCATATAGGATCATACCATTATGTGAAAACAGAGCGGACGAGAGACGTGACAGTCAGGTCCGAAGATGCTAACTAAAGAGAAACCGTAGAGGCTGACATTTTTTCAGGAATCCCGCGGGACTGGAAACAAAATCCCTTTTAAAAATGTGATTGGGACGGGACTGGAAAAAATGTAAGCGGGAGTGAGTGGGAGGGAATGGGAATCATTCTTCTGGTATTAGGACGGGACGGGATTTCCCCCCAGTTTTTTTATGGGATTGGGACGGGAAGGGATTTTTTTTGTGGGAGTGGGACAGAAGAGGTTTGAAAATTCACTCCCGTGCCACCCTCTAATCAGCCCATCCAATCTGAGGCATTTGATTTTTCTGAATGGCAGCCTGCACTGTGGACATACTGTTTGTTTACCGAGTTTTGTTCTGTGGATTTGTTTGCAGTGTTAAAATTAAGTTTGATTAAAATATTTAAAAAAGACACATTGCAAAAGAGTTTATCCACTCCCAAAGCATTCATATTTGCTAAAATAAGTTAGGCTAAAATACGAAGCTACAGATGATGCTAAACTAGGAGCCGTTTGGGAGCCGAAAGAACAGGCTCTTCTTTGGGAGTCGAGTCACAAGAGCCGGCTCTCTGAAAAGAGCCGAACTTCCCATCACTATGCAACAGGGCGATCGATTCGTGGCTGCTTACACGGAGGAGTTTCGGCGCCGTGTGGGGTCGGAGTTCTGGAGGGAGGAGAGTGACGAAACACTTAGAGTGGCGTATCGGGAGGGACTGAACCGTCGAATTCAAAGAGAACTATGTTTTTTCTTTCCCTCCGAATCACTGGACGTTATGATTATTCTCAGTCATAATGTGGAGCGATATCTTTCCAACTTTTCCTTCGGTCCAGATGACCTCGCCACCTCTCCTGACGCTCAAGCCACCGCCTCTCCAGCCACCGCCTCTCCAGCCACTCACGTCTCCGCCTCTCCAGTCACGCAAGTTTTCACTTCCCCAATCACTCAAATCGTCACCTGTCCTGTCACTCAATTAGCCTCATCTCTCGCCCCAGTCCGTCCCGATGACTGCTCAGCCGCCCCGAGCCGGTCGGGCCGACTCGACACTCGTCGCTGGTCTCTGCACCAGGCGGCCAAATTCCTGCTCCACCGCCGATCACTGCTTCAGAGGGACCGCGGGATCTGAATTGTCCATATACTCAGATTACGAGCCTGGACTCCGCATTGTACATCCCCTCTCCTGGGACGGGCTCGGAACTGATTGGTCCGATTTGGACACGGGGTGCGACACTCGCCTCGCCCTCTCTCAAGCGATGTCGGCCGGCTCCTCCTCCTCCGCCTTGGTGGGGTTTTTTTGGTTTGGCCCCTTGTACCTGGTGCATTTCCTCCTCATCTTAACAAACAGGACAGGGCCGTGACATAAAGAATGATGTGTTCTTGGATTTTACAGTAATCAGCTGTTACTGTATTTGCAGCCTGTCTTTGAATATTGTTGTGTTCATGGTTTAACTGATAAAAAGTAATAAGCTATTGAGAAGTACATTGATCAGCCATAGGATTTAAACTACCTGCCTAATTTGAGTGGTCAGTACCTCCTAAATGCCTCAGACCTGTAGAGCCATGAACTCCACAAGACTTCCAGAGTTGTGCTGTGGTGTCTGGCATCAAGACAGCAGCAGATTATTGAACTTCTCTTGTGAGGTGGGGCACCACAGGATTGGACTGGGTGTCACTGCCATTCAATCTGAAGGGGTCATGTCCTCTTCACATCTCATAACTATTCGTGTGGACTCCCCACATTTAAAAATAAAATGTAGTTTATCCAGCGCTGTTTAATCTCGAGTCTTTCGCGAAAGAATCCATAAACCCACCCACCCAAACCCCGCCTCCCACGCCCACAACCCCGCCCGCATGCATAGACTGATGCATCCCCCCTCACATTAAAAATGCTTCTGACGCCCCTGGTCCAGTACATCTCAGATACTCAATCCTAAGAACTTAGAGGACGATTCAGTACCATTTAATCCTTTATATTGTTCGTCAAACCATCCGTGAACAATTTTTACAGTGTGGCAGGTCGCATTATCCTGCTGAAGAGGGCAACTGTTATTAGGGTATACTGTGTCGATGAATGGCAGGACCTAAGGTTGCCCAGAACATCACCTTAGTTCCACTGTCTTGCTTTGAATCACGATGCTCGTCCTTTAAAATTGCATTGACTGTGAGGCTCTCCAGACATTTATCGTTCACTTATCTCCTTTTATTACTGCATCAAAACACAATCGGTGTAAACACTCAGAAAGAATACCAAATTAAGAGTGGGGGGTGCGATATCTTGAAACATTTCTGGGGTATTCGAAAGTCTGGATCAGAAAGCAGTCCAAAAACTTAGTTTTCCATTCTTTTCTTTCATTCATTCATCACAATCCTAATGCATTTCACTTTTCCAACTATTTTATTCTCAGTCAGGTGTTATGCAAAGGTTTGGCTTGTTAATTTTTTTAAATTTATTTGTTAAAGTGACAGTAAGGAAAACGTGATTCATCAGACCAGGCCACCTCCATGGTGCAGTTCTGACACTCATGTGGCAACTGAGCGTTCTGAATGAACAGTCAAAATGAGTTTACTGTAGTTATGAAGCCACATATGCCCTATATGTTCAGACACCTTTTAATCAAAGCCAACGTGAGCTGTGAGATCGAACAAGACAGGCCAGCCTTCCCCTTTGTGCATCTTTTAGCCTCGACCACACATGATCCCGCCGCTGCTTCATGGGTTGTCGTTCCATGGACCAATAGGCAGTAACCTCTGCATGCTGGGAATATCCCACAAGACCTGCTGTTTTATTTATATCTTTACACACTGTTTTGGAGATGCTCTGACCCAGTCATCTAGCTATAATAGCTTGACCCTCATATCCTTACACTTCCACATTTTTACTACTTCCAACAGATCAGCTTCAAGAACTCACTTCTAAAATGTTATTCACCTCATCTGTCAGTGATTTTAATATCATGGCTAATTGGAATACATGATGATTACTCCCTAACAGTTCTCATTAAAGATCACGCATGTCCTAATGCAGGGGCCATCAACCTTTCCGAAACTGAGAGCTACAGGTGCTGAGCCATACGAAGGACTACCCGATTGATCCACTAAAACAGAGTTTACCTAAACTTATCCAAACTTCATGTTTAATAAACATGTTTTAAACGCTTTTTTAGATATTGGTATTTTCAAATCTATATAAATGCAAATGTGATTAGTGAAGAATAGGCAACAGGATCAAATTAAATGTTAGACGCTGCTGACCAGTGAGTTGTGCTACTTTTAGAACTGGTCAGTGTTGGTGACCCCTGTCAAAATAGAACCTAACTAGCCAGATTTGTCATGTTTATATATTATACTATATAATGTGTAACTAAGGGTCCTGAGAAAATAGACAGACTTATCAGCTATACATGAGAAAAAAAATGGGTTGTGCAGAAAGTGACGGTACATATACAGTAATTAACTTTATTAAAAAATACAGTAAACTATTATAATTGTATAATATTGTATGAATATTAAATAAAAACTGAATAGTTGATCTCAAACTGACATATAAGGCCAGTCAGTGAGGTTTCTTGGTGGCAAAAAGGAAAAGAAATGTAAAAATATGTATATTTTCGTCTTTTTTAAAACATGAATAAAACATAGTTATTCCTTTTTATTGCAATTTATTATTGAATAATTAAAAAAATAATTTGAACGTTTTAGAGTATAATGTACTGTACAGTACAAACAGCATTCAGATGCACTCTTGATATACCTTTTTCATTCCCTGTTTTTGAACTGGGCGTTCTCTCAACTGCTATTCCCATCAGAATGTCCTGTTCGCACCAGGGGTGCACTTAATACATGTTAAACAAGTGAAATATCAGGATATTTGCCTGAATGATGCAGCTGCCCTTTGAAACATCGCGGCATCACTTCATTTAGCACTAATGAAGGGGGCACTAGATGGTCAGTGCTATTTGGTTTTAGTGACGTACAAAAGAATGTAACTATTGACGAATTAGTCAAACAGGATCAGTTTTGTTTCACGTATGCTCAACATATATTTCTCGATACCAGTGGTCAGGTACTCCCAAACACTCCTAAAGCCTCTACAAATAGATACTGATCCAACACTGGGAAACACACAGGAGTGTTTGCTGTTGCACCTCATGCTTATTATTAATGGCTGACCTGAATGGGCATCTATAGTGTCCATAACGTTCTATACGTTTATCCTGTGGGGTTAGATCAGTTCTCAGAAATGTGTATTTGTGAAGTGCGGACAAGGCCCATAACAGAGTGAGAACTGTGACCTGACTGACTTCTGACTCACTGAAGAAGATGCCAGATGGTTCAGATACAAAATCACATTTAACATAATTACAAATACATTCGAAACTATAGGTACAATGATTTTTAGTTCAACTTTTTACAGTCTGCACCAAACCCTGACATCCAGGACCGTAATGAAATGTGCTGTTGGTGTTCTCCAAATACAATGAAATGAATGACTTGTTCATGAAATGCTCAGAAATAATACTTTGCACCCCTAGCATATTTTAATACACCTACTTTCATTTAATACATCTAAATACACTTCCCACAAGTCGTTAGATTTCTGAACTCAGAACCTGTACTCAACATGAACATACAGAGATAAATACGCACATGACACTTTCAAATATCCATACTCACTGTACCGACACTTTCCAAAACTGCACTAAAACTGGCTGCAAAAATGTGTTTAAAAAATCCTCTACCTCAGAATATTATTTTCATGGCCTGCCTGTCTTTGCCTTTGTGCTTAGATGCTTCAATATAATGTTGTCTTGACTGCTCTTTGTATGTCCTTGTCTGTCTTTGCTTCAGAGAACACTATTTCAGCCCTCTGTGTACTTGTGTAAGGTTGGGCATGTCTTGAATCTTGAATCTCATCTTGAATCTAACAACCATAATGACTAAATCCATCTTCATATTCTTCTGTGTCCACCTCTTTTAAAGAGCAGGACTGTGGGGGTCCGTAGAATGTTGTTTTTTCACATATTATTCATTGTTGCTGCTCAGTGAAACAGTTAAAAGTATGAGTCATTATTTGAGAAAGTATGAAGGGTATTTAGAATCTACTTGGATAGAATTTCCGCTATTGGTTTTTGAAAAATGTTTTCGTTTTTTGCCTCTTATATCACTCATATGTTATATCACATGATATATTTGAACGAATTATTCATGAATTAAGTACTCATTTCATAATTTTTTAAGGAATTTCTAACCTTCTTTTACTTTTAATCTTGAAAGAAAAAAATGTAAATAGTTGCTTAATCAAAATGAAGGCCTTATGGCAGGAATGCAGTGTCCTTCCAGACGTTCTGAGCATTTGTATATTATTTTGATCCTACAAAACTTTTCAGCCTCAGTAGCTTGTTTGTAACAGCAGGGTAGGAGCAGGCCAAGAATTAAGCATGTTTTGTTAATTAGTTAATATTGTTAATATTGGAAATGTACACATTTGAATCAGGAAGATTTAATGCAGTGCTTTATTCAGAGGTTGGCCCCAAGTGCCAGTGGTGCTATATTAATAAACAAAATGCTTTTTGTGATGTAATTGGTTGTGGATATAAATCGCCTATCTCTACTCTTATAAAGCAGCCTTTAGAGGTCTCATAATGTGAATTAGCTTATATAGACAAAAGTATTGGGACGCCTGACCGTTCCACCAACATGGACTTTAATGGGATTACAAACAAATAGACTTTAATGTGGGTTTGGACGGTTTCTGTGGGAATTTTTGCCCATTTATTCTGAGGACACCTGACTTCCAGTTGATCCCAAAGGTGTTGGATGGGGTTGAGGTCTGGGCTTTGTGCGGGCCAGTCAAGTTCTTCCACACCGAAATGATCTGGGATGTAGCACGCGATGCACACTCCTGTACAGTAGGTGGTGGTATGCACCAAAGAGATGTTACCTGCCAAGAAATTTAGAAGAAAAAGGGAACGAGAGCCACAGAATACCAAGTGAGCGAACGAAGTGTGTGAGTGAGCAAAGACTGTGTCGGGTTTTGGATGAAGAGTCAACACTCAACAGGTAGAATGAAGTGATATCAGACAGTGCATCACGCTAAATTAGTAAATGCAAAATTCACTATCATAACACCAGCAATGACAGACTTTAAATTAAAATGTGATTAAACAAATTTTTATGCTACAGAAATGTACAGGGCTGTAGGTTACGTGATACACAGATATGTACCATATAAACACTTAGAAAATTCTTGGGTTTGCGTATATCCAGTAAAACATAGGCTGCAATACTGGCACAGCTGTAATAGAACAAGACAGTATACCCACTACAGCAAACTAGACAAAGCATGCAGTGGTGTCTCAGGCGTTGTCAGTGCTGCCTGGTATTTACACTTGTCAGATTTAGGTGCACCACCTTATAGCAGTATAAATAATTGTTAAAATTGTTAATTAAGGCCAAAGGGTATGAAGAAGTTTTTCCATTCTGGGTCATTAACAGTACTACATTTTTTTTCCATACTGTAGGCCAGGTCTAGATGTATATAATTGTTTTAATTCTGGAATTTATAATTGGTCATGATTGTATTTACAATTTGGTTTCCACCATCCCAGAACACCCTCACTTTTGGAAAGCTTGATACACCCCTGGAACTGATCCAGCCATGACTTTATGGAACTTGTTTTGTGCTCTGGGGCACAGTCATGCTGGAACAGTAAATGTTTTTCCCCAAACTGTGTCCACAGAGTTGGAAGCATGGCATTTTGGTATGTCTTGGTATGCTGAAGCATTAAGATTACCCTTCACTGGAAGTAAGCGGCCTAGCCCAAACCGTGAGGAACAGGTGTGTCCCAATACCTTTGTCCATATAGTGAATATATTAGTCGGTTTGAAAGTAGATTTGAAAATACAGAAATAATCTTGTACATAGAGAGGTATGGAGTGTATTCTTATCTGACAGGGCCTCAGGCTGCTCAGGAGTCATGCTTGTACAGCTCAGACTGCAGTTATACACTGAGATTCCTCTTTTCGGATGAGGTGGAGGCATTATGCCAAAGCTAAAATAAAACGATAATTACACTGAAAGATTCCAACTGCTGACAAACGGCAGGCTTAATCATCAAGGACTGTTCAAAATATCATTCTGGGCCAAAAACCTTGGTGTAAACAAAGATGTACACTTAAGCACCTTCTAGGACTAAAATAGAACGGAATGGTTAACTAGAATTTATTGCGCTGTATTCTCAGAAAATGATATGCAACGTAATGGTAAGGAATAAAAAAAGCCCACTAGCATTAGAATGAGTACAAATAATCAATGTACTGTGATTTTGTTAGGGTCAGCTAAATCTGCATTTATAACCATTCAGTACCCGCTTCAGCTGATCAGTCCTTTGTTTCAAAAATTCTGCAGCTGCTGGTGGAACTGAACAAATCTGACGGTAATTTGAGTGAACCAAGAAGTCAGGAACCAAACCTGTCTTCTTCTAGTTATTCTTTAACATAGTTGTGTTTATTTGTATACATGTTTAATACCTTTAGTGCTGAGACAAATGGGTTTTGACCCCATCAGTTTTTTTATGTGAACATAAGTACACACCTAAATATGACATAAAGCTGAAGATGGGATTTTCTGTCAAATCCAGCAAATAAAATGTAACGGTGCGATAAAATTACATGCAGACCTGTGATCTTTGTAAAGGATGTGTACTTATTAGGATTAACTTCCATAAGTAAATCATTAAGGAAATAACTTATTATTTGGGGTCCCATGCTGGCGCGGTGTGTAGCGCTGTTGCCTCACACCGCCAGGGTTCAGGGTTTGAATCTGGGTCCTGGTCTTGTGTGTGTGTGTGTGTGTAGTGTTTGCATGTTCTCCTCATGGTGGGGTTAGTTTTCATCTCTGGTTTCTCCCACAATCCAAAGACATGCTTGTCATGTGAATTGGAGATTCTAAGTTAACCGTGAGTGAGTGTGTGAGTGTGTGTGTGTGTGTGTGTGTGTGAGTGTATGAGCCCAGGTTACGTCCGTGCCTCTTGCCTGTAGACCCCAGGATGGGCTCTAGGGTCCGCAAACCTAGTCAGAAATAAGCGATTACAGAAAATGAATGAATGAATTTCTGTTTTTATTATTTATTTAAACTCACCTTCATCTCAGCTTTCATAAGACGTGTAACCTCATGACATAAAAAAGCTTGTCTGTATTCCTGTAAGGTATATACACTAACCATTCCTGTTGACACTATATGTAGGCTATTTGATTATTCTGATATTTCTACAGTTCTGAAGGCTGCAGGCGCTTGCTGGGCTCCTCAAATACGGGCTGTTATATTAAGCAGTATTTACTCCCTGATGTACTGGACCACAGGACCACACATTCTTAATAAGATCTTTATGAAGGTGTAAAATCTAGCAAGACTGAAGAATGAAAATGATAGATGATGTTTGATATGCCTGAGCGCTGTTTGCTTTTATTATTTCTCAGGCAGTTCTTGTAAATGTGGATCTGACACAGCAGTTAAACATTGAAAATATAGAATGTATTATTATTATTATTATTATTATTATTATTATTGTTGTTGTTATTATTATTATTATTATGAACATCAGTGCCACTTAATAGCCCTTCAACATTAAAGAGTAGCCTTTAAGAGGATTATTTAAAGCAGTGGTTCCCAACCTGGGGTCCAGGCCCCCCTTAGGGGGGTGCCAGAGATCACAGGGGGTGTGCACAAGTTTGTCTGAGGTTACCAAAATTGTATTTTTACACATTAAATTAATAAAATCACAATGTCTGAGGATCGTTTGTGTGTGTGTAGAAGAGTATAAGATCAAAAACCTGCAACCGCTGTTTTTGTAATTATTCACTTTATTCTTTTTGTGCGTCTATGCAGTAGGAGTTGGGGGTTGGTTGGGGGGCTTGCCACAGGCAAGGGGGGCCTCAAGGAAAAAGGTTGGGAACCACTGATCCAAATATATCTATAATACTGGAATATTATGGACAGTGTAATATTTTAGTACAATATTGAAAAATCTGTTTTAAACGTTCAGCCCAAAATGTTCCAGCATGTCCCTCTGAGAGTCACTGACTGCTGGTTGAAGCTCAGTTGAACTCTTTATAAGATCTTTTTTTTTTGTATAAGGATACACAACTGTGCCATTGTTTGTTTTGAAATCAATTTCAGATGTATTTATCTGAGCATAACTAGTCTGTGTAGCACACGATTAGAATAAAAAATATCACAAATCAAATACAAACTTGACCTTGTAATTAAACACCATGTTAAACCTGGAGTATATGTTCTGACTACACTCCTGAAATTGATCAGTGTGCTTTCCTGGAAAGGTTGTGCCCCAGTGAAAGATCAAACACTGCATCAGACGCCCTCTTGTGTTCATTACTGCTCTGCCCCTTATCCACACACTCTGCACTGTTTGCACTGTCAGAAAGGATTAATGTAATCCATCAGTTACAGCCTGATTAGAACAGGAGCTTAAACACATTGTAAAGTGGTAGAAAAATCATTCACTGCCACCTTTGACAGGTGGTGACCTGCATAGTACAGTACAAATTCTCCTCTTTCCTTCAGCATGCATAATGTAATAAAACTGCAGTGTATTTCCACAATAGGGTATTATTCCTACTCTTAAAAAAGCAAGGACTCTTCAATGCTTTTCATAATGTATGTACATAGTATGTTCTAGGAAATGTACACATTTTAGGTAAAACACCTAGTTAGTACAGAATCTGTACATTATGTGGAGCTTCCTAAAACTGTGATGTGTGTGATGTGATGAGTGAGTGATGTGTGTGTGAGTGAGTGAGTGAGTGAGTGAGTGATGAGTGTGTGAGTGAGTGATGAGTGAGTGATGTGAGTGAGTGAGTGAGTGAGTGATGTGAGTGTGTGAGTGAGTGAGTGAGTGAGTGAGTGATGTGAGTGTGTGAGTGAGTGATGAGTGAGTGATGTGAGTGAGTGAGTGATGTGAGTGTGTGAGTGATGTGAGTGTGTGAGTGATGTGAGTGAGTGAGTGATGTGAGTGTGTGAGTGAGTGAGTGATGTGAGTGTGTGATGTGAGTGAGTGATATGAGTGAGTGAGTGATGTGAGTGTGTGATGTGAGTGAGTGGAGTGAGTGAGTGATGTGAGTGAGTGATGTGAGTGAGTGAGTGAGTGATGTGATGTGAGTGAGTGAGTGTGTGAGTGTGAGTTAGTGTGTGAGTGTGTGATGTGAGTGAGTGAGTGAGTGAGTGAGTGAGTGAGTGTGTGATGTGAGTGAGTGATGTGAGTGAGTGAGTGTGTGAGTTAGTGTGTGAGTGTGTGATGTGAGTGAGTGGAGTGAGTGGTGAGTGTGTGTGTGTGATGTGAGTGAGTGAGTGATGTGAGTGAGTGATGTGATTGAGTGAGTGATGTGAGTGATGTGAGTGAGTGTGTGAGTGATGTGAGTGAGAGTGATGTGAGTGAGTGATGTGAGTGAGTGATGTGAGTGAGTGAGTGAGTGATGTGAGTGTGTGATGTGAGTGTGTGAGTGTGTGATGTGAGTGTGTGATGTGAGTGGGTGAGTGAGTGATGTGAGTGTGTGATGTGAGTGAGTGAGTGAGTGAGTGATGTGAGTGTGAGTGAGTGATGTGAGTGAGTGAGTGATGTGAGTGAGTGAGTGAGTGATGTGAGTGTATGATGAGTGAGTGAGTGTGTGATGTGAGTGAGTG
>JBBJLR010004998.1:0-14141 GCA_037577145.1 Brachypetersius gabonensis
ACACACACACACACACACACACACACACACACACACACACACACACACACACACACACACAAACACAAACACACATCCTACTATCTGATAACGGTCTGATGTGAAGGGCCTGAGGGTGTGTGTAATGAGAGCAGCAGTCTTGTTAAATCCTCCCAATAGAGTACATGTGGGGGTTTATGCTACATTAGCTAAATGTGCTAATCACACCCTGGCAGTGAATGGTCTATGCTTTTTGGACAAACCGGCACTCCTGATCACTGGCTGCTTTCTCCACCACCATACTACACATTCTGTCATGTTTTGCAGTGTTTCTCTGTGATCTGCTGTATACAGGTGAGTTTTACTGTGTTTTTTCTGTGTTCTGCTGCATTATGCTGTGTTATGCTTTATACCCCTGCATTCTGCTACGTGTTTCTATGGTCTGCAGTATTCTGTTGTGTTTTGCTGTGTTCCATGGTGTTCTGCTGTGGTCTGCTGTTTTTGCTCCATGTTTATGTGTTCTTCTGAAATTTGCTGTAATGCTGTGTTGTGTTCTGCTTTTTTCTGCTGCAGTCTGTTACATTTTGCTATGTATGTACTGCTGCATTCTGATACATTTTACTGCATTTTGCTACATTTTGTTTTATGCTCTTTGCCGTCTTCTGCTGCTGTGTACTGTGTTTTGCTGTGTTTTGCTGCATTTTGCTGTTTAAAGCTTTGACTATCTGTACTCTGTGACATTATGCTGTGTTCCACAGTATTGCGGTGTTCCACAGCATTATGCTGTATTCTGCTGCATTCTGCTTTGTACAGCTGTGTACCACTGTGTTCTGCTACATTTTGCTGTGTTGTCATATAATTTGTTGTTTTGCTGTGTTTCAATTGCACCTGCTGTGTTTTGCTGTGTTCTGCTGTCTGAGGTGTGTGGTGTTGGAGAGGTAATATTTTACTGTTCAGAACAGAACACAATAGAGGAACATTCATCACTGCTCTCTTGCTCTCTTCAGAGCCTCTTCTGACATTAACTAGAACACTATTTAAAGCAATGTCTGGACAGATGTCTGACTCTTCTATGTTCAACAGACCCCACTGGTGGACCGCCTCACCTCACCTTGCCTAATGAATCCTGTGCTAAGATTAGATATATAATTTATATCCCACATGTCAGAAATTGTCACGGTAGAAAGTGGACAGTACAAAGATAAAAGCAGTGAAAATTAAAGAACAATAGAATTGAATAAAAACACTGTACAAACTAGAAATATAAAATATGCACATGTGTATATATATATGTGTGTGTATATACAGTAATCCCCCACTTTCACGCAGATCAGAAGTCGCGGTTTCAGAGCATCACGATTTTTGAACCTCCCACCTCTGAGTACAGCTGACTATGACATCCAGGCCTTGTGCGCCACGCGGCGGTTGCCAAGGCAATCAGACACCTAATACGGAATGAATCTCCGCTGCTCAGCCCCACAACAAAAATAACAACCAGCGCGAGGACGAGGTTATTTATTTCTCCTTGCTGCTGATTGGCTGCTGCCCTGTGACACTGCAGTCCAGAATTTCCCCCATGGAGCGTCTCAAGTGTTCTTGTGTTTTTCATTTTGTTCTTCTTAAAGCCCTGTATTTGTATTACTGTAAATTACATTCATTTATTACTGTATTTGCCCTGCTTATACCAAAGAAAATGACAGTGCATACCAAAGAAAATGCCTGTGCATGAATTACAGGGGTAACATCAGCATTTACGTTCTAGCACTGCATGAGTTCAGTGTAAACTGTACAGTAGGAATACGGGTTTACCTTTACACATTCTTTAAGGCTGATGAGTTTTTTTAACCACATCACAACAATGTTTTTATGTGGGGGCTCTTGGAACATAACATAACATTTGGTTTGCAAACACTTTAAACTAATAAGGACCTTTTTAACATTAGTATTTCCTTTAACACAATCACACAGTTGCAGTGTTTCCTTTACTAAAATCCCCAACTTCAACATTAATATAGTCAAATAAAATATAAAACCAAAGCTATTTGCCACTGCAGGGCATTTACATTTTATCTAGTTTGTTTTAGAAAAACAAGTTACCCTCCGTGTCCAGAGCATAGTAACCATTATAGCAGCTGTAAACAGGGACCAACTCCATATGACAGCCTATGTATCTGAATGCAGTGTCATTAAAGTCCCTCTTGGAGTAATAGTCTGGCATCCCATTGCATTTGTCCATATAATACGGACATAAAAATGCTGCTATACCCAGCAGAACTCAACAGAGAACAGAAGAACACTATGAAACATAGTGAAACACATCAGAACACAACAAAGCTGAGCAGAACACAAATGCACAAATGCATGAGTCCTCAGTGCTGCGAGGGTCAAAGAAGCGCAGAGCAGACTTCTTCAAGCACCAATCCAGGGTTTTATTGAGGAATACATCACACAACACAGGGGAAGGAAGAAACAATCTGAGGGTATGTTAGCGAGGGAGACAATAGGAGGAGGAGACTATAAATACATGTGGGACAGGACAAGGAGCCAATAGAATCTTAGAGTGAACAGAGACAGGTGAGGTGAATGAAGGTGAAGTGATCATATACAGGTGCATATCATCTCATAGAGAAGTCCAAGGTCATTGCAACCCCCAGTGGTCGCAGGCGGGAACTGTCCCAGTATTCACAGGTATGACCGTGACAGGTATGACCTGAGAGTTCTCCACACCGGGGCGCTGAGGAGAACTCCCAGCCCTTCAGACATCATGAAGTGGTGGAATGCGACGAACCAGTCCGAGAGTTCACCCAAGGCAGAGGAGGAGGAGCCGGCATACTCCGCCAAAACGGCAGCGAGGCAAGTGATCCTTAGGGCAATTCTGAATGACAGGCCAGTTTCGAGTCCGGTGGTCCTGACCTGATCTGGAAAACATGTCCTCCTGGAGCAGAAACCGGCAACAGTTCAGGATCTGAGTCAGGGGAACCGCCCGGAGCGGAGACCGGGGGCGGAATAGAAGGCAGATCATCTGGTGCTGGCGCCGGCAGTGACTCTGGCTTGGGACCGCCCGGCTTGGACGCCGGTGGTCACTCTGGCTTGGGACCACCCGGCTTGGATGCTGGCGGTGACTCTGGCTTGGGACCACCCAGCTCGGACGCCCGTGGTGACTCTGGCTTGGGACTGCCCGGCTCGGACGCCAGCGGTGACTCTGGTTTGGGACCGCCCGGCTTGGGACCACCCGGCTCGGACGCCGACGGTGACTCTGGCTTGGGACCGCCCGGCTTGGGACCGCCCGGCTCGGATGCTGGCAGTGACTCTGGCTTGGGACCGCCCAGCTCAGATGCTGGCGGTGACTCTGGCTTGGGACCGCCCGGCTCGGACGCCGGCGGTGACTCTGGCTTGGGACCGACCGGACCCGATGCTGGGCAGTCATCTGAACGGACTGGAATGGCTGGAGCTGCTGCTGCTGGAGTGGCTGGAGCTGCTGCTGCTGGAGTGGCTGGAGCAGCTGCTACTGCTGCTTGAGTGACTGGAGCTGCTGCTGCCGCTGCTGCTGGAGTGACTGGAGCTGCAGCTGCTGCTGCTGCTGGAGTGGCTGGAGCTGCTGCTGCTGCTGCTGGAGTGGCTGGAGTTGCTGCTGCTGGAGTGGCTGGAGCTGCTGCTGCTGCTCTGGAGATGATACAGGGTCGACAGGACAGACTGGAGTGGAGACTGGACAGGAAACGGGAGAAGAGACTGGAGAGGAGACTGGAGATGAGACAGAAGACGAGACAGGAGATGAAACCGGACCAACTGGAGATGATACAGTGTCAACTGGAGAGGAGATGGGACAGACTGAAAAGGAGACAGGACCGACTGGAAGGTAGACTGAATGTACTGGAGAAGAGACTGGACAGGAGACGAGAGAAGAGACTGGAGAGGAGACTGGAGACGAGACTGGAGATGAGACAGGAGACGAAACCGGTCCAACTGGAGATGATACATGGTCGACTGGAGAGGAGGCAGGACAGACTGAAAAGGAGACAGGACAAACTGGAGGTGAGACTGGAGAGGAGACAGGAGATGAAATTGGACAACCTGGAGATGATACACGGTCAACTGGAGAGGAGACAGGACAGACTGGAGAGGAAACTGGAGAGTAAACTGGACTGGCTGGCGCAGAGGTGTAGTCATCCGAGTAGATTGGCTGGCTCGGAGGTGGTGTCATCTGGACCGTCTGTGGATTGGAGAAAAAGTTGTTAAGGTGGCGCTCCACATTGTGGCTGAGGACAATCAAATCTCCAGTGACTCGGGAAGACAGAAAAAAACGAGTTCGCTCTGAATAGGACGGGCCAGTCCCTCACGATACGCCAGTCTGAGAGTGTCATCACACCAACACTCAGAACCAATCCGGAGCCAGATTTCCTCCGTGTATTCGTAGGGAAAATAATCCAAGCAAAGTTGACTCGCAGGAGGAGGAGAAGGAGACTCAGAAGGAACCGGGTAGAGCGATACTGCTGTTATGGCTGATGTAAGGAAATGAAAGAGCAGAGTCTGACGAGGGGAGACGAGATGAAGTCGACGGGGAGAGGCAGGGCGAAGCAGGCGGTGAGGAGAGACAAGATGAAGGCGGGCGAGGAGAGACGAGATGAAGGCGGGCGAGGAGAGACGAGATGAAGTCGGCGAGGCGAGACGAGATGAAGTCGGCGAGAAGAGAAGAGATGAGGCCGGCGGGGAGAGACGGGATGAGGCCGGCAGGGAGAGGCGAGATGAAGCCGGCGTGGCTGAGAAGAGATCGGGAGCCGGAGATGAGAAACATCGGTCTGGTAGAATGGGAGCCGCCGTCATTGAAATGGGGCTGGACCGATTCGCCTTCCTTCGTTTCCTTCCCGTCTCCGGTTCTGAAGTCTCCCCGGTGACGCGGACCTCCCTCCGGAAACATCTTGTGGGTGTTCGTTCCAGCTATCGGGGAATTCCTCCTCCTTGTAGCTGAGGTAGGCAGGAGTTCCCGTAGGTCTGTGAGACGCCCGATAAGATCCAGGGGGGAGACTGGCGACGTATCTGTACCAGTCAAAATTCCCTTTACGAGCTCCAGTGGACTCATCCCATTCTTCCACGTCGCAGTCCTCGTCCGTGCTGTCGTAGTTCAGACAGAGAGAATTTAGGGAGGAATGTCAGGGTCTCATCTGGAGATAATCCGCGTCTGCACAGGACGCTAACATTCTGTCACGACTGAGTCCTCAGTGCTGTGAGGGTCAAAGAAGCACAGAGCAGACTTTTTCAAGCACCAATCCAGGGTTTTATTGAGGAATACATCACACAACACAAGGGAAGGAAGAAACGATCTGAGGGTATGTTAGCGTGAGAGACAATAGGAGGAGGAGACTATAAATACATGTGGGACAGGACAAGGAGCCAATAGAATCTTAGAGTGAACAGAGACAGGTGAGGTGAATGAAGGTGAAGTGATTATATACAGGTGCATATCACCTCATAGAGAAGTCCAAGGTCAATGCGACCCCCAGTGGTCGCAGGCGGGAACTGTCCCAGTATTCACAGGTATGACCGTGACAAGCGTAAACACAGCAGAACAGTAAAATCCATCAAAACACAAGACTGGTTTTTACAATCATTCTTGTCATAAAGCAGTTTTACAAAATCCATGTTCGATCTATGGCTAAACAATTAGGTACAAGTAAGAATCAGCTGAAGGAGTTTTGTTGAAGTCTGAGTGAGGAGTAGAGTCTCTAGTCCACAGCAACAGGAACAAAAATCTTTTTAACAGTAGTTACCTTGGATGGGGGTGGAACATGTGGGGAGTCAAAAGCAGTGTGCATCAAATAAAACATCTAGATGGATAGTGACACATCCAACATTTTAACGTAGAAGAATGGCCTTGTGTTGAGTAAGAGAAAGTTAAACCCTGTGTTAAAGTTTATTCTGTGTTATTTATCTAGGCTAATCACAAGCTTTCAGATAACTTAGGTCAACAGGTCAAAATCATCAGAGATAAGTTTCTGTGGGTTTTGTTGTGTTTTTCATGATGATTTCAAGTCTGTGTGTAGTTTTTCCCACACGTACAGTTTTTGTGATGAAGCTAGTTATTCATTGCATGATAGTTGGTATAATGATCATATAATGATCATATGCTGAGTGTTTGTGAAGAAACAGTGGTAGCTGACTGACACTGATCATTATATCTATGCCACAGTGTGGCCTGTCTGACTTCACACAGGAAATATTGAAACTTGATTGGTGTTAAAGTTAATTGATTGGTGCCTGCGGTTTAATAAAAATAAACATGAAAATCTGGTTTAGAAAAGTGTGTTGTCTTCTGATGATTAAAATTTTTTTGGACCTGTGTAATCATACCTAATGGCAGCATGTACAGTGAAAATAAAAGAGACTTACGGGACATATTTTACTTTGGTGTGCACTGATGATTCCTTATTCACACTTACAAACTGATGGTGATTGGTCAGGTATGCTCTAAACCAGTGGTTTCCAACCTGGGGTCCGGGTTCCCTTTAGTGCGCACGATTTTGTCTGCACTGAGGTTACCAAAATTATATTTGTACACATTAAATTGATAAAATCTCAATGTCTGAGAAACTTAAGTGTGTGTGTGTGTGTGTGTGTGTGTGTGTGTGTGTGTGTGTGTGTGTGTGTATAAGAATATAAAACCTACAACAAGTCGCCGTCACCCTTGCTCATCAGAGGCTTTTCATTCACACACATTCATACACACTATTTTTTTCATTTTGTGCAGCTGTTTTGTGACAATGACCATTGTTAAAGGCGCTATATAAATAAAATTGAATTAACCCGCTGTTTATTTCTTGTAAATAAAAGTTTATATTTAATCACTTTATTCTCTTGTGCGTTTATTCGGTAGGATTTGGGGTTGGGGGGCCTGGCTCGTCTTGGACACAGGCAAGGGGGGCTTCAAGGAAAAAAGGTTGGGAATCACTGATCTAAACCAAGATAATGTTGTTCCTGTGACTCGACCAGGTTTTCTTGTCTGTCTAATACAATTGAGTGGTCAATGGTGTCGGAAGCCATGCTAAGCTCAAGCAAAACCAGCAAAGAAACTAAGCCTTTGTCAGCAGACAGCAAAAGATCATTTCTATCTTTACTAGGGCTGTTTTGACCTTGTGGTGAGACTAGAATGCAGTAGCAAACATAACTGTTGGGCCATGACTTTTTCTAAACTCCTAGCTAGAAATGGTAATTTGAGAGCTCACATAGGTCAGAGACTTCCTCACTGCTAGTTTTAAAGCTTTTGGTAAATAACCAACACTACTTGAAGAGTTTAATACTGATTGGAGAGGTCTAATTATTACTGGTAAGAGTTTTTTTAAGCAAATGTAGGAATCGAGTCGAGTATACAGGTATCTGTATGCTCTGCTTGTATATCTTGTACATCTAGATTAAAAGAGCTTCTCTATTTTGGGTAAATTTTAAACATCAGCTGTATCAGTTGGTAAATGTTTTATCTAAGGACTTTAGATTTAATGTTGAAGTCCATAACATCATTATTTTGCACATACCTGTGATTCTGCCACAGTAAGTAAGTGCTCTGCATTTTGGCAAGAAGCAAGCATTTTCTGTCTTTTATGTTTTAGAGGTGTACCGTAAACTAATGTGGATTGATAAGAGTCATCACCAGACCTCAGGACCAGTTTTAAACACTGTTTTGGAGATACCTCCCTCTATGACCATCTGTCCCACTCTGCCTACCCGAAGCATCAGCCGTGAGCTCACCACTGTTTAATCTTGGTCCAAGTGTAGTCCAGGTAAAGTCCAGGTGTGGCCTAGGTGTTGTTCAGGTAAGATCCAGGTGTGGTCCAGGTGGGGCCTAGGTGTTGTTCAGGTAAGGTCCAGGTGTGGTCCATGTGTGGCCTAGGTGTTGTTCAGGTAAGATCCAGGTGTGGTCCATGTGTGGCCTAGGTGTTGTTCAGGTAAGGTCCAGGTGTAGGGAGTAAGATGTGGTTTAGAGGTGTGAAGGGTGCACAACCTAACACCAGGAGTTATTATGTAACAGATTTTTTTATGCTTAGAAGTCTTGGGTGTCTGTGTGTGCGTGTGTATGTGTAAGTGTGCCTATGAACACACAGGGTGTAAAAATAAACCTGTATGACCCATGGTATAAAAATAAACAAGTATGACCCCACGCCATGTATAAAAATAAACCTGTTTGTGTGTGAGTGTGAGTGTGTATGTGTGTGCGTGTGTGTGGGTGTGTTGCCTCCAAGCCACAGTGCTGCTCATGATGTGAAACCCATGACTCCTGACAGGACATATTCACACATCAAATTCAGATCAGAGTGACAGGATAAAACACACACTCTCGCACACACATACACACGCACACATAAAAACACACTCAACTGCTTGGTCTGAGGGTCACAGTTTGCTGCCCTGAGGTTAAGCACTCCTGCATTGCTACATCTCACTTGGTGGAGGGCTCTGCCAGGCTGGAGAGTGGGCTGGATGGTGGGCTCGGCAGGTCAAGTGGGACTGCAGGCTGGATAGTGGGATGGGCCTAATAATAGCTAACTCTAATTTCAATTTTATCCAAATGAGCATAGCCATCAATCAGCCAGTCAGAGAGAGTAAACTGATCTTGGATGGAAAACTGTCTCCTTGAAAACAGGGAAGAAAACCAACACCCTACTTTTGGAGTTGGTGATGATGGAGATGTTCCACAGGATGGAGCTCACACAATTCAAGCCAGGGCCAGACTGATGGGTATTCAGAACAGTAAAAAGATTACAAAACCACAGTCTGCGTTTTCATCTCACTGCGAACTGCAGACACATTAAATAAGACACAGTGAACAGAGTATTTACACGTTCACACACACACACACTGTAATAATGGACTGATGGACATTTAAAAAGTCGCTGAGCACTGGAGTCTTTAAATATGCCAGGACACACACACACTTGCACACACACATGCACAGTAATCTGTCACCTCAACAAAACATAAGGTTTTAGACCAAGTTTCAGTAAGATTTTTCATGAACAGCATCCAGAGATGCTCACAAGTCGTTTTTACCAAGTCCAAGTCAAGTCTCAAGTCTTTGTGCTCGCGTCCAAGTCAAGTCTCAAGTCTTTGAGTGAACATTTAGAAGATATGCTAATTGACCACTCCCCATGATTACAAAGGGCTGTTGCTTAGCAGGGTGCGGGGCTGTGTGCTGTGACCTGCTTGCACCAACATGGAGGATTGCCTTAAATTATCTTAAATCTAAATATTAAATATGAAATCTAAATGTTAAACTCCACGGTTAGATGGGGCTCGGTGACCCCTTTCCAACGACCCCTCGAAAACGTTATTAGCTGAAAAACGTTCATTTCAGACAAAAGTAATGGGACACCGGGGCGAGGTGAGCGGTTTTCTGGTTGTTAGAAAGATTGCGAGATATAAATAAATAATTCCATGAAATGAACATTGTTTACGAGTTATGACTCACGAGTCACAACACCCAAGTCCGAGTCTGAATCCGCGACTGCTGACCCACGTAAAACTGAGGGATTACTGTAATAATATAAAATTACTCCTTCTGGTCCTGCAATCTGATTGGCTGAGCCAGATATGAAAATACTGGATCTACATACCCCTGTGGCCTCCTCACAACACCTGAACCTGTAGTAAAGATCCTCTTGCTAAGCTTCCAGACTGTCATGCTGCTCACCTTGACCATCAAGTGACCTGATCAATGAAAGAACCCCCTCTTATTAAAGGCTAATTCACTTATTTAATGATCTAGAACCAACTTCCAATAGCTTACAGACTAAAAAATAAATGACATAAAGATAAAGAGTCTAAAATAAGACTAAAGTCTAAATGATAGCTAACAAGGTAAAAAATCTTCTTCTACTTTTGGCAGCTATCAATTAGGGGTCACAACAGAGGATAAACTGTCTCCATCTTCCTCTCTCACATCAACTGCCTACATGTCCACCCACATCGCATCCAATAATTCTCTTCTTCTAGGCCTCCCTGTTTTCTTCTTCCCAGGTAGCTCCATCATCAGCATCCTTCTCCCAACATACTCAGAATCTCTCCTCAACACATGTCCAAATCAACGCAATCTCCCCTCTCTGACATTTTTTCATATGGCCCAACTCGAGCTGCCCATCTAATAAACTGATTCCTTGTCTTGTCCCTCCGCGTCACTCCCAATGCAAAGCTTAACATTTTCAACTCTGAGACCTCCAACTTTGCTTTCTGTCTCGTTTCCAGTGGCTAACAAGGTAAAAGATAAACATACTAAAATATAAACAGGTTCAATGAAGGCTTAGAGACTTACAGGCTAAATGGTAGCTAACAAGATAAAAGATAAACAAGATCAAATATATACAGGCTGATTTATAGATAACAAGCTAAGAAATAAATAGCAGGCTAAAGCTAGCTAACAGGTTAAAACATAAAAAGGTTGAAAGAGATAATAAAAGACAGCAAACAAGTTAAACATAACTAACAGGCTAAAACATAGCTAACAGCCTAAGAGAAGATTTTATGGCTAAATGATAGCTAACATGCTAAAAAAAAATAGCTACCAGACTAAAAGATAATTAACATGGTAATAATAGCTAACAGGCTAGAAGATGAACAGGCCAAAAAGACAAACGCACTAAAAGATTAATTGTTTGATATCTGTATGCAGCTGTACAAGGATTAAGCTTCTGTAGTTACAACTGGGTAAAATTAATTAGTCTTAAACATCTGGCATGTAATCAGATTCTCATTATGGATGTGTTTAATGGTGTTTCCATTCAGCCTCGTTCTCCTCTTGTTTGATGTCGGACTCATTAATGTGAAGTTTAGGCAATCTAGACATCTTGGGAGTTCTCTTTCTCCATTTCTCATTATTTCTGTCTCTCTCTCTCTCCCCGCGCCCCACCCTCTCTGTTTCTCAATCTCTGCCACAGTCAGAGGAGGAACTAATTTCAGGAGTGGAGGGATGCTGCACTAAGTAGCAACAGCCCCTTCCATAAGCAGAACAGCAGGGGATGCTGTGACAACACTGGAAGTGTTTTGCATGTCGAATGTGTCTCAGAGTGATAGATGTGTCCACACTGCTGTAATGTGTGTCTGGATTGTGTCTCATGCATGGGCACTGGAACCATTATAGCAGGGGGAGACAAACCCCCCCACTCCCCCAATCCCGAAAATGGACAAGTTGAAGACCAAAACACTGCACTGGGAACAATGAAGGGATCCACTTGTTTCGCACTTTGATATGATATCAGATCTGCAGTTTGTAAGGAGGTCAGGCCTGCTGTTAATAAGCCTGAATTCGTCCTGGGTGTTCAGGCCATGTGTGAAAACATCCTGAGGCTCTACTGGCTTCACACATATACATACAAACACTCATGTTTGGTCAGCGGTGATTCCATTATGATCAGGAGGTCCATTTCAGAACTACAGGACCTGGTGATTATAAATACAATGAATGTTAAAGGGTCTCTAGCTCTCAAGTGCTCTGGGTTATCTTTAATCACATTGACATGCAGTGCTAATTATATCCTGCTGCGCCAAGCAGGACTGAAAAACTCTTTTTTCACATACGGGTCAAACAATGTGGTGTAATAGCGCTCAGCAGGCGTTCTCCCACCAATTATACATCAATGTTTAGTCCTTCTGCATTTACACTCCCAATTAGAAGAGGGTGCTTTATATTTGGCTTCATTAAGCATTAACGATGACTGACTGAATGATTCAAACTAAACAGCTTCATTTTAATTTTAATTATGTACATAATGTGTAGTGTTAATGATTTAAAAAAAAAAAATTCATACACAAAAACAGTCAGGTGAGCCAGTCTGGAAGTGACCAGAATAGATCAGAATAAATATGTCCAAAATCATAAAGCTGTGAGGAGACACTGCCCAGAGACAGAAATGCAGTAGTTAAAAGTGGAAGCATAATTAGGAGAACTGCTGAAATATACCTGGGAACGACAGCTCAAAAAGGAAAGCGAAACTCTAAAACAGATCTAGACTGATAGCCAGGAGAAGACATGTCCCATTTTTGAAGACCACAGAGCCTACATTAATGGAATGCTGCACTGAAGATGATCTTCCAAAGGGAGCCTGTGTCCAAGTGTCTTCTCTCCTGAAGATGGATTCAACTTCATTTTTACAGATGAAGATAAAATGTTGTTTTCTACTTTTTTTGCATCATTTGAAAACAACAGACAACCTTTTTCATGATGTTTCATGTTGGACAGATCCTCTTAAACAACTTGGAATTATTGTTTTACCCTCTCTTGTAAATTCACCACCCTGGATGTACAAGACCTAGATCAGAGTATTAAAGCACCCATATCACCACATTAAGGTCATCATAAGAAAACAGACTGTTTTTCACCTCATATTCCACTTTTTAAGAGCTGTTTGGTTGCTAATGTAAAAGTCAGGGTTGTGTTTAGGTGTAGGCGTAGTATTTCTGAGGTTAAAGGTCAGGGTCAGGTTTAAGTGTCAGGTGCAGATTAAAGTCACTGGGGGATCCTCACAAATATGATAATACTAATGTGTGTGTATGTGTGTGTATGTACACGTGTGTGGGCCAGATTGTCACCAAGCAATATATGGAATAAAATGTGGCTATGTGACCATGGGAGCAGAGGCAGGACATTTCAGGAGGCAGCAGGTGTGTGTGTGTTTGTGGGGATTTTTTTTAGGTTTATACTTTTGTAAAGTTGTGTAAAAGTGCTTTGTGGTGAGCAAAGCCATTTAGCACAGCACAGAGGGGTATGCTGAGGTCATGAGAGATTTGTGTGCATGTGTGTGTGAGTGAGAGAGAGAGAGAGAGAGCGAGAGAGAGAGAGAGAGAGAGAGAGAGAAAGAGAGATAGAGAGAGAGAGATTTCTCTCTTTCACTGGATTATGGTATCTCACGCTGGCCCTCAGACAGAGGTTGTGTAGGTCATGAGGCTCATAATCCCACATTAATCTGATTGAGAGCACACAGCGCTCTGAGCGCCCACTCAGGTACATCATTCATTCATGTGACCTACCGCTACCCAGGCATGGCCGGAAGTTCTGCCTCATCCCTAAAGGGAAAGTCCATCCAACATGGAAAATTCAGCCATCCCTAAGTCTTCTTACAGGGGTGCTGCAGAGTCTCTAGAGTGAGACCTTCCACATTCACGACTAGGGAAACCCTGTCTGATTATGTATTTTGAAATAGGGAGGACCTTTTCAAAACATTTTGTTGTATATTTGTTGAGATTTCCACCCACTTTCCAAAATCCCTTAGTGTTTAAACATAGAGGGTCAGAGTGGGTTCAGAACTAAAATCTGAAGCATTCACAGTGGTGAATGGAATCAGATGTCTGTCTCTAAAGACTCCCTCACAAAAACTGTTATTCTGTAAAATGGTTGTGAATGCATCACGTGACAAGTGAGAGTTCTACCAGAGATTTGAGAAATGTAGTCTTAAATCTAAACCTCACAATGTCTACAATGCCATTTATTTGGAGGTTTACATGCATGGCATTGTGAGGCATAATAGTCCCCAAAAAAAACTGATTTTGTTTTTTTGTGAGACTTGCCACTATTTCATGATCATCAACATTCCATTTAAACACAGAGAATAAAATGCTATATTTGTGTTGGAGACTTTCATCACCACTGTAAAGAAATGTGAGTCTCCACAATGAATTGTTTTACTCCAAAACGACTCTGAACAACTCTCTTTAGACACACTGGATTAGGAGGGAATTCCCTTTAAGCAAAACATGGGGCTTCATTGGGGGTTGAGAAAAAAACTGGAAAAGAATGTCTGGTTCTATATACCACCACTGATAAGAAATCTGAGTCGCACCAAACCCACTCTCAATCAATCTTTTTACATGTGAATTATAGAGGAATTTAAAAAAAAATCACTCTAGTCTCGATACCTGTGGGATAAGTGGAATCAGGTGTGTCTGATCAGGGAAAATGAGAAATGAAATGAGTCCTCAGGAGCCAGTGTGCTTATCTATGATATTCTCCTTTATATGTTCGCACACCCACATATCTCTCTCTTTCTTCTCCTGCACTGAAAATAATCAGCATTCCTTTGGCAGAATACATCAGTCTTTGTGTGTTAATTCAAGTCTGTGTGTGTGTGTGTGTGTGTGTGTGTGTGTGTGTGTGTGTGTGTGTGTGTGTGTGTGTGTGTGTGTGTGTG
>JBBJLR010005015.1:0-14139 GCA_037577145.1 Brachypetersius gabonensis
GTGTGTGTGTGTGTGTGTGTGTGTGTGTGTGTGTGTGTGTGTGTGTGTGTGTGTGTGTGTATGTTTGTGTGTGTGTTCGTGTGTGTGTTTATTTTAACTGCTACTTCTGGGAAAGAAGTAGCTTTGACAGACTCTGTATGACGTTTTTAACAATGTAAACCCGATAGCATGAAATCATTAATCTTTTCTTTTCACAGGTGTTTAGTTTCACAGATCTTTCATACATTTTAATGGGATGCACATGGGGTAAATGTCTATGAATTTTTAAATATAACACAAATCAACAGTAATTACTGAGCTGTATGTCCTCTACAATGTCCTCAACCTTCTCCAAACGACATTTTGGTCTTTCAGGTGTGACGGCAACACTAAGAGAAGCACTGGACAAGCCACAGCCCTGCATACGTTTCACATGTAAAACTATTTCCTCTCTAGTTGTTTGTGCACAAGTACTGCTAACAGTGTATACTATATGTAGGTTAGTTGAAGTTTGAATGTCTTTAAGTGTTTTAACATGAAAGTCATTGAACACATGCGTATATTACAGCAAAGTAGAATAATAAAGTACAGAAATGTGTCACTAATATGCTTAAGTGTATGTAGTGGGTTTTTTGAATACACTAATGAAGCATTTGGTTATTTCATAGTGATTTTAGTTTTGTTTTGGGTTTGTCATTTACAAAATGTCTTTGCTTGGGGTTGCACAAAAAAGTTCATTGTCCTTTCAACAGAGCAGAGTGCATTTACTTTTCAGTTCTGTTTTTGGTTGGAAGTGCTCTCTTTCACTTCAGAGAAAAAAGGCGGCCGATGGCTAATATAATGAACTGCCTTTAAAATGAAGCTCTTTTTTTAAAAAGTGCTAGTACTGGATGAAGACTAAAACACAAATATCATTCTTGGGCAAATCAGCTTCTTTTAGAGGTCGCCATGTTCATGTTTCCAGGTGGAGTAGTGAAGGAGAACCAATCCCATTTATTCAGCCTGTTCTACTTTTGTATGTTGAATCATGTTGAAGCTACAGATTCAAGAGGAACTACAAACAGGTTCAGTGACCTTGTGTTTGAGTGCAGTATTAATGCTTGAGTCATGAGTATTTCCAGTACATGCTTGTAGTGTCAAATGAAATTCAATGGGTACCTCATATACCACCATATGCACAAGGTATTTCAGTGTCACTAAAAATTGACTAGGACAGTTTTTTTTTCGATAAAAAAAGACTGATTTAGTACAGAAGCACAGTTCAGAAATATACTGTCTCCGTCTATACAGTTTATAAATGGAAAATGGCTCATTTTTCATTTATTGGATTTATGTCTAAAAAGATGAACTCTTTTCCATGTATTTGCCTTCGTATTACAGCATTTTAGCTTCGCGCTACACTTATGTTGGTATTTTTCTTTAATGATATGCGGAATATGAAAATCATTGGAAAAGGAAAATTGGAAAAGGTGTAAACTGACAATGTAATTTGTAAAACCGCACAGTGGAAAGCAGCTATGTAACATTTTGAGATGGACTATGAACAGTAGATAGTTTTTATGAACCTCCTCATCTCAAGAGGTCAGATTTAAACAAAGGCTTTTAATCTTGGCACATCCTTAGGGAAAGGTCTGAGCAGTCCATTTGCTTTGTTAGGAAAAGCCTTGGAAAAAATAGATCTTGGTGACAGACTCAACTTCATAACATCATTGCGCAAGTGATAAATGTCTAACGCTGAGTAATGTCAAACCGACACTATATGGACAAAAGTTTTGGGACACCTCACCATTGCAACAATAGACATTTTAATGTCATTACATTCAAATACATAGACTTTAATATGGAGTTTAATGTTGAATTTGTGCCATTCATTCCATACGAGAAGGCCTGGCTCACCGTCTCTGCTCCAGTTCATCCCAAAGGTGTTAGATGTGGTTGAGGTCAGGGCTCTGTGCGGGACAGTCAAGTTCTTTGACACTGAACGCATCCAACCATGTCTTTATGGAGCTTACTTTGTGCACAGTCATGCTGGAATAGAAAAGGTTCTTCCCCGAACTGTATCTACATAGTGGGAAGCATGGCGTTGTCCAAAATGTCTTGTCTAGGTCTAGATTTTATACATCTGTGGCAATAGGTATGATTGAAACACTTGAATTAAATAATTAAGAGGTATGTCCATATTGTGTCTTTGCATTTATTTAGTTTCTTAAAATATATATCTACTGTCTGCATAGCTTACCTACTGTCATGAAGCTTAAGTTTGAATTTTCAGTTCCACCTTAAATGTGCGGTCAGTCCAACCTCACAATCGCACACATTTAATGCGGAAGTGAAACATTCAAACGCGAGGCTAATTCAGCTAATTCAAACTGGACACTATAGAAATATTAAAAACACAAGGGGAGAGAAAAGCATGTGTTGCTTGTAAGGGTAATACAACTAGGGTCATTTTTATGTCTGTGTTCCTATCTCCTTCCCACCACAGCCCTTAATGTTTCAAGTTCCTAACAGTGCCTCTGATGACTTACATACTTTTGGCACAAATTCCTCTTCACAACATTAACCCAACATCTGTGTATCAGCTTTCTTTAATGTTGCCAAAAGATATTAGCATTTACACGTCCAGGCAAATGAACAGTACATCTTGATTCGCAGGCACTCAGTCTATGGCTCTCCGCCGTGGGGGGGATGGGGTTTGTGGGGGTGGGACGGGGTTGGTCAGCTTTTGTCAGGGAAACAATAAGGGGGGGGGGCAAATTAATGATTTATCACCCCCTGCTATAATGGTTCCAGCACCTGTGGCTAGGCCCCTTACTTCCAGTGAAGAGCAATCTCAATTCTTCAGCATAACAACACATTTTGGGCAACACCATGCTTCCAACTTTTCTATTTCAGCAAGAGGTCCATAAAGACATAGTTGGATGTGTTGGGTGTGGAAGAACTTGACTGACCTGCGCAGAGCCCTGACATCAACCCCGTCCAACACCTTTGGGATGAACTGGAGATTGTGAGTCAGACCTCACAACATCAGTGCCTACATAATGAATGTGCACAAAATCCCACAGAAACACTCCAAAATCTTGTGGAAAGCCTTCCAAGAAGAGAGGAAACTCAAAGGCTGACCAACTTCATATTTCAATCCAGGGATTTGAATGCAATGTCATTAAAGTTGGTGTAATGGACAGTCGTCCCAATACTTTTGTCCACAAAGTATAAGTTCAAAGTACCAGTTTGTTCAGTGTTCAGTCCGCAGAAGAAACGTTTTCTAGCTTTCAACTTCAGGGTGTGGGGTAAGAATTTCACTGGATTTCTACAGTTAAGTTCTGTACATTAAACTTGTTTTAACTGTTTTCCAACACTGGGAAATCTCTTGGTACTCACTTACGCCACCTACTGGTTAACTGCAGTTTCTCTTTTTGCTTATTCGACTTCGCCTGATCTGGCAGCCGTAAGGATTCACATGACAGCCCCAACGATTTGGTGAGGACTTTCTAACAACTAATAGCGTCGCTCAAGGGCTCTCTCTCTCTCTCTCTCTCTCTCTCTCTCTCTCTCTCTCTCTCTCTCTCTCTCTCTCTCTCTCTCTCTCTCTCATGTTCAGCATTGCAAAAGCATTGAAATGATCCGATAAAAGATTTAACAAGAAAACCAAATCAATTTAAATAAATGATAGAATACAAAAATAGAGCGAATGCAAATACAGATAGAAGTTGTGAAAATAACAATTCATTTACACAGTCATGTATCGCATTTTTTATAGGGGTGGGCGGATCAATACTGGAACATTGATACTTCCGATCCTGATTAACTGGATGGATGAGAATCAATCCTCAAACGAAACAGTACTGAAAGTTTTCTTTAATCTGAAAAGTTTCCTTTAATCTGAAAATACATCAGTTATTAAACTGATTCTGTCTTTTATGAAAAAAAACCCCGACATCCTCCGCTCTGTACCTCTTTCTTTACCTCAAATTGTCAAATAAATACATTGGATCAAGACCCTTAACCCCAAGTTGCTCCAGGGAGACTGTCCCCTGTAGGTAGAGAATGGAAGTTGCTTTGGATAAAAGCGTCTGATAAATGATGTAAATGTAAATTATTTTATAGCTAAGTTCTCTGACCTAATTTGTAAAAGTATTTTGGTGGGGTGGTCTAAACATTTCCCCATTGAATGTTTTGATCAACACCAATCCAATACGATATTAATAATATATTTGATAATATTTTTTGAAAAATATTCTTATTATTTTATTATTAGTATCATCATCATCATCATCATCATCATCATCATCATCATCATCATTATTATTATTATTATTATTGGCTCATACTAATATTATTGTTGTTATTTTTTTGTTTTTGCTATTTTGTTATTATCTTATTATTGATGTTGTTGTTGTTGTTGTTGTTGTTGTTGTTGTTGTTGTTGCTGTTGCTGTTGCTGTTGTTGTTGTTATGTGAGAAGTGACAATGTACATACTTTGCCTACTGCAGTATTTAAAGGGTCTAAAGAGAATGAAACAACCCTAAATCTAGAGGATTATCTCAAAAGCATAACGACACCTTGGGGGATCAAAACTAAAACAGCCGGACATTCTTTGGAGGTCACTGGGAAGCTGTAAGTAGACAGGAATTCAGCATATTTATTATTCTATGACTCTTTGAGGACTGAATAAATCAGTAACCTATAAAATGGTATTAATTGTACCAGTTCTTCTAATTTTATGTGAATATTATGATTGTTCCAAATAAAATCTTTGTGGGGAGAAAAAATATGCTTGTAAATGAGAGACCACATTTGGAATATTTGTTTGTGAAAGTCAGCCAAATTACAGGGCACCTTATGAATACTGTAGCTGCATATTACAGCAAAAGGATAGAGAAGACATTTGCAATAAAACTCCATGCAGAATTTGGTCTGGAACGAAACTGTTTGATCCAGTTGATTATTAATTTAGGTCAAGGACGTTAAAGCCACCAGAATTTGGTGTACTGACAGAGGCATCAACATACAGAGAAAACACTGCATGTAAAGGGGGCATTTTGCTGATGAGTGACTTACAGTCATTAGTTACAGGGACAACTCCCCTGGAGCAACTTAAGTGTCTTGCTCAAGGACACAATGGCAGAAGGGGAGTGGTCAAACCTGCTACACCGTGATCATGGGGTTCACAGGCAGGTGTTTTACCCACAAGGCCACTACCACCATACTGTGCTAATCTAGAAATTCCTTCAGCTGTAGTTAAGTGTTCTAACTTTTAAGGTTAAATCTCGAAGAGGCCAAAGAATAAATCTTTTGTGAACTGTGGTTCACTTATATTGTACCGTGTTTTGATGGTACCAAAGTAGGTGATCCAATTCCACCTGTAAACAAGGCCAATATCTTAATACCAAACTGATACTAATAACGTTAAAAAATGTAAATATGTACATATATACATATAAAGTATTAGTTTCAGTTTGGTATTGAGTTATTGGCCTTATTTATAGGTGGAATTGGACCAAAAAAAAGTGGCATCACCGATCCCTTGTTTTTTCACAGATGGAAAGTTACTTTTTCACTAGCAGATCCTATTCTAGGTCTTGTCTTAAAACTATTTTAGCATGACATAACTCCAATTCCAAAGTAAAAGTCTCACATTGGTAAAGATTTCAACACAGCCCTTAAAATGCAGTCACAACACCCCTAAAATGTCTAGAAAAAATACCCACTTCGAAATATTAATTCTGTTTCTAAATGCTGTCTGTTTACTGCATCTTACTTTGACTTTTCATCCACAGCACAGATCAGTAGGATACGGTCTAACCACCCATGCAGTGAGGCCTCGTTACCTCGCGTTGCCTGATCTATAGCTCATGTAGCTTAATGCAATCCACTACGCTTATTGCTTGGAGATCTGGGAAAATGCTCTTGCTGTGGGGTTCCTCCCCTGTTTGTAGATCAGCACGTAGCGCGCGAGAGAGGGAGAGATAAGGGAGGCAGAGGCGATGTAAACTTCACATTAATCCAGAAAACAAAATACTGTCGAGGACACGCGTTGTGCCTTTCGTCGCTCTACCGCCTGAATGGTAGGTCCAAGTGGCAGCAGTTATTATATATTTTCCTTTTCCGAAATGAGCTGATAATGTTGTTTAACAAAGATTGTGGCCAATCAGGAAGTAACCCGAGCTTTTCGTGCTTGGAGGAATAATTTGCCATGTAGCCAACGCTTTCACTTAGAATTGTGTTTCTCTGTTATGTGTGTGAATGTTATAATAGGGAGAAAGAGAAAATCACTCTTAATTGCTGGGAACATTTATAGGCCACATTACTGTATTTCTGGAAGCTGACACAGCGGACTGGTGCATTAAACACTCATATCAGAAACCAAGAAGAATACACATATAGTTATATATAGTTATTTGGACATAACAAAACACTATAAAGGGCATAATATATCAGTTGGTTAGAATGAAAAACCAGGGACACGCCAAAAAAACTGGGCACCCTTATTAGTCAATATTAAATGGTACTCAGTGGGACATCATTGTAAAAAGTAGTGTAGTTTAAGCATAACCTATAATAAATAGCATATCCCATATTGAGTACAGCATGTTTTGGATGCTTCACATTAGTTACCGGGTGCATCAATTCTTCGAAATTTGGGTTCTTTACATTTTGATACTTTACTGCATTTAATTCTTAATGCCGTCTTCCTGCGCTTCCAGTCTGGGTTGTTTTGTTCAAGCTCCCAGCACACCTGAGCCAAAGCCTTGACGAGGGCTTTTCTTTTGTCTACATGCGTTTTCTTATGTCATATGAGCAGTGAGGGTGGATTGTGTACAAACCTAGCCTAAAGGCCCTGAAAACATAAAGACCGTGACAGTGACAGGGTTTGAGGAACTTGGTGTAACGATGTTTCCTGCCTAGACTGTATCATTAGCACACTAGTGTTGTCTCTAGTTTTGGTTATTTAATTTAGTGTTTTATTTGTAATGACACCTGTCATTGACACCCAATCCTATTGCAGTGCAGGTCAGTTTCATAAATAAAGTTAATTTGCAAGGGTTGATTTTTCATCTATTTTTTTTTCTTCCATTATTTTATTCTATTTTAATTCTCTACCCGTAAAACACATTGAATGACGCTTTGTGTATGATAATGTGCTATAGAAATAAACTTGACTTGCCTCACATAATAGCTTAACAGTAATTACTGTGTAATATGTGCGTATATTTGTGTGTGAGTTTGTGTGCCTGTGTGCGTATTTTAATTAGATCTAACCTTTAGATGCAGTAAATGTAATTCCAGGAAACCAAAACCCTCATCAAAAAGATTGTAACATGTTACCATTTAGATTCTACTTTTTAAAAGTAAACTTACGTGTACAGGAAATGTATTGAGGTCATCCATCACTTTCTGTTTCGCTGGGGTATAAATACGAGGTGACACGGATTCTGAATTCCTCAGTTCATTCATTAACGTGAGAAAGATAAGAGATAAATAAATAAATGAGGCAAATGTTTGTTGATCTTCTGTAAATAAAGAAGTTTAAAACATTCAGAGTTCTAGTGAACCTGTCGGAAGAGGATGTACGATCATCCACACAAAATATCCTCAAGGATCACTGCCTGAGATCAACAGTGGATTGTAGTGCTATGAAGATTACGTTCTTCACTTGATGCTAGTAGTTCCAGAGGTTCTGTGGTCAGGCTAGACAAAAATAGAGCTGTTTAGCAACAAATATCCAATAATGGAATGTAAAAAGTAGGATTTATAAACAGAAAATAAAAGAATCCCTGATGTTAAGATTAGTGAAAGGTCAGTGATTCTTGGGGCTGTGTTTCCTACAGAGTTCGTGGGAACCTTGTTAGGACTCATAGCATCATGGAGTCCCTGAAGAACCAGACGCTTTTAATGACAATCTGGCAGCCTCTGCCAAAAAGCTAAAACTACAGAGTTGGGTGTTCTAGCAAGGCAGATTCAAAACATATGCCTAAATCCAAACAGAATTGTGGTATCAACATAGAATCAAGCATTTGGTATGCTGACCTACCATTGAAAACCTGTAGGGTGAGCTGAAGAGGATGATCTGAAAGAAAGGAGCGAAGACCCTGGAGGATCTTGTGGGATTCTGTGTTGAGGAGTGGTGTCAGATTGCTTGCTCTATATTGCCCACTTCTCCATTGTCATGGAGAAGACTCATTGCAGTTGTGCTGGCAAAGAGAGGCTACGCACAGTACTAAATGCAGGGTGCCAATCATTTTGACACACATGACATATTTTTGATGGAGTTTTTTTGTTTTCTTAGACTAAATTTTCTTCAGTTAAATGTGTATAAATGCTGTATTAGTTAGTGGAATACGACTGGAAGAAACAGTTTGGGTTCTTAACAGTTTGGGTTTCTTAATGAGCTTCTGTCGATGGGATTTGTTCAATTCCATCAGCAGCTCCTGATTTCATTCAATTTCCAAAGGGCTTCCTTTGGAAATCGTGTTGCTGTCAGAACAAACACTTGTGTCGTCATTTTTTTATTTATTTACACCGTTACATCATTAAAAAGACAGCTTCTGTTTGCGCTTTCAGCATCACTTTTTACTTTAATACCATTTAAATTAACTTGCGTTAAAAGCTACGAAAAAAAGGGTATTTTTCAGACCGTGATAATCTGCTCCATTACCTCGTCATATGCACATCAATCAGCCACAAATATAAAACCACTGACAGGTGAAGTGAATAACATGAATTATCTTGTTACAGTGGCACCTGTTGAGAGAGAGAATATGTTAAGCAGCCAATTCTTGATGTTGAAGGTAAAAATGGGCACATGTAAGGATCTGAGTTATTTTGACAAGGGCTAAATTGTGATGGTTAGACAACTGGGTCAGAGCATCTCCAAACCGGGAGATTTTGCAGGATGTTTTTGACATGCAGTTGTCAGTACCTACCAAAAGTGGTCCACGGAAGAACGACTGGTGAACCAATGATAGGATCATGGCCACCCAAATCTCATGGATGGAAAACGAAGGATAGTATGTCTGTCGCTTCTTGTTATGAGTTGTAAGAGTACCTTCACTCCTGTCCTCACTCAATGGGTAGGAGAGCTTCAGAATTGGACAATGGTGTAATAAAGGTTCAGTTAAATCATGTGGATGGTCATGTGGAAGAGGTGGTGTACTATGGATGCACCAGGATGCACTGTGGGAAGCCATGAGAGGCAGTGTGACGCTCTGGACAGTGTTTTGCTGGGACCTGACAATAATGTGGATGTTACTTTGAATGTTACTACCTAAACATTGTTGCAGAACAATTACACCACTTCATGGCAACAGTACTCTCTAATGGCAGTGACGTCTTACAGCAGGATATTGCGTCCTGGCACACAGCAAATGTTGTTTTGAACTTTAGGAACTTGGCAAAAAGCTCTCAGTCCTATTGAGCATCTGAGGCCACACCTCTCAACTGAAATTTGATGACTTTGCCTTCAGAGGTGGAGCTCATACCTTGAAATGTCAGTGCTCTTTTGTCAACATGATGAGGACCCACACAATATCAGGTTAATGTTATGATTGGTGTATGTTGGTACTGTAAAATATACAAAGTACCTTTTAAATTTGAACTAAATGAAGAGTGCTTAAGAAATTTCTGAGCATTCCTGTTTGTTCATCATGACACATGTCATATACACAATAAAGGCTAGTGTTTATGGTCAAGTAATGTAAATGTAGTAGGCAGTGGGGTTTTTTACGTGCTAATGGAGCTTGCATACACTTAGGTCATAACCAAAACTACTCAAATTATTCTTGCATTGCTGAACTGTGCACAGGAGGTTAATTTCCTCACTTAAGCCTAACCAGATAACAAAAGGAAATCTGATGCTCTTTCCTCCCTCCATTAAGCACTTTGCATAAAAAAAAGCAAACATGAGGTTATTATCCATAACCATTACTTCAGTGTCGTTTTACAAACCCTCCACCGGCTAAAAACCACCACACTCCTCTTCAGTGGGAACGAGTATGTGCAGATTGTCTTAATGACACATCAACTGTGGTGTTGATGCTAATGCATTGTTGTCCTGTATTCTGGGGCGTCTTTAAGCGGTTCGATTGCTTCGTGACTTTTCTGATGGGCTGAGGCTGAACACCCTTTTCATTCCACAGTGACCGGTGTGAAACCGAATGGAGGATGTCTAGACGTGGATGCTTCAAGAATAGAAAGCATGGGGCGTCCACAGAGCACTGTGAGGCCCCTCAGGGGACCGGGATTCACGTGTTCCTTTTCTGGACCAAAAACGGAGAGTCCTACTTGACTCACCAAAATGGTGCAGTGACTGCGGAGGAGCTGTCTATCCAAGCAGCGGAGTCTGTGGGTAAGAGTGTTTGCCGAGGAATTCCATAAGGACCTGTGTGTTTAGATGAGATGGATGTAATAGATGTTTGCCGTCTTGCACAGGGATCACACCTGTCTGCCATGCACTGTTTGCGCTGTATGACCCGTCATCTTGCTGTTGGTACAGTCCTAACCACAAATTCAGCCTTGAAAACCAGTCAAGCCTGATACTTCACTTTCGCATGAGGTCTGTGTTGTTGTTTTTTAAGCCCATGCCCATGACGGGTACAAATATTGCATTCAGATACTCAATGTAATAATATACTAGTAACTTTATTTGCATAACTCCTTGGGTTTAGTGCTTTGCTCTCTGGCAAGAAATAACAGTTAATGTGTGGGTAATTGGTAAATTGGCTGTGCAGGTTCTACTTTCGAAATTGGCACGGGCTGAATGAGAAGGAGCCAGCAGTGGCACGTTACGCACTCCGGACAGGGAATGAAAATGGGGGTGCCCCTCTGCTGGAGATCACGTCTTTGGAATACCTCTTTGCTCAGGTGAGACTCAGTAATTGTTATTTAAAACTTTTTCTTTCTACCTAATTTATAACCTAATAAGTATATTTGGTTCTCTCTTTGGATCTTTTTGTGCACTATCACATGATTTCTCATTTGCTTTAATGTAAGTAATGCAACACAGACAAAAAAATCAGCCTTAATAAATAAAAATAAATAAAAATAATTTAGTTCGTCTCAGTCCTGTTTGGGTTTAAAATCAGTTCTGATTTTATAATTTAATAATTTCAGATATTAATTGAGAGGAGTACACCTCTTTTGTTTTCGTTTTCTATTTTCATTTAAAAAAAGACTACAAGCAATACAAATGAATCACTGACCCTTTGTAAAAAAAAAAAAGTACTATTTTTGATCATATGAGTATATTTCACGATCACTGTAACAGAAACTGCAGAAAGAGCCTCTCTTTTCTCATAGTACTTTTGTGTTTTGACTGGGCACAGGCAAAGTCTGACTTTGTGAATGACGTGGCCTCGCTGGAGGACGTGAAGGGTGAGGTGGACCGCAGCTGTTTTAAGAACGAGAGCCTGGGCATGGCCGTGCTGCATTTGTCTCACAAAGCTCTGCAGAATGGCTCCTCTCTGCAGGAAGTGGCCAACCAGACCAGGTGTGAGCTTCATGCTTTGCGGAACAGAGTGTGAAAAAAGATTATTTGTGAAAAGGTCTTGAGATTTTAAATGTCACCAAAAAAATGAAAGAAGAAGAAGAAATTCGCTTCTCGTGAAGAAGGAAGCTGACGACTCACACCGTCATATACGGACTGACTGACAATGTGTGTTAACTGTAGCTCATGTAAGGTCAAAAGAAAATTAATTGGTGAATGGACTGCAAGTGATACACTGTGGGACACTGTTATCAATGTGCCAATTATACTGATTTGTTTCTGTCTTATATTAATCTCCTCCAGTTTCCTCCGCTGCATTCCCCGCTCCTTCTCTCGCCACATTTCCCGGGACAACTTTCTGACCAAGTTCCGCATCCGGCGAGTATTTTCTGACTTTGTGCACAGTTTCCAGGAGCACACAGTGGACCAGGGCAAGCTAGGCTCACAGGAGATCATGTATAAGTACCTGTCCACCCTGGAGCGCCTGGCTCCCCGATTCGGCACAGAGGGTTTTCTCGTCTACCACCTAGACATGAGGCCCGATGGAGATGGGAGTGGCTCCTATCTGAATGCATCCCGAAGACATGAGCCTACGGAGGATATCACATGTGGCCAGCTAACGCACAAGGTTATGGTGTCCGGAAACGCAGGCATTCAGTGGAGAAAGATCTCAACACAAAGGGTAAGTTTAAATCTTGCTGCTGATCGCCACCTCAACAGGGCAGTTTTGGGTTCAGGTCTAATATCGGATCGGTTTATGTCTCAGGCCCGTGAGAATAACTACATGGCCAATGACTACCTGGATAACAGAAGACAAAAAAATGAGCCTGTATCCCAAGAGGAGACTAGCACTCCAGAAAACTGGAATCCCTTCTGCGATTTCCCCGATATCTCACACATTGCCATCATGGGAGCAAATGTCTGCATCAGCCGACAAGACAACGTTGCAATGGTGAGACACACTTCTACACTTACACTGGTATCATTGTGGTAGGGTAGACCTGACAGACATTTAAAAATGAAACAATATAGTCAGTATGAATTAAGATGTAGTAGAGTATTGAACATTTATAAATGTTCATTGCAAATGTGTAATATAGTCCTCCATGAAATGTTTGTCAAAATCTTGACTTTGTTACTAGTTCTGATGTTTGACGCCGTTGTTTTCTGCTGTGAGGCACTTGGATTTTGAAAGATGGCCACATCTGAGTTGAGTAATTATTCATTCTGTGGTATATGACCATGTTGTGTTGCAGGACTTACGCTTGAGGTCCAGTCTTGAAGCTCGCTCTTTGGTCTCTCTGCTGGACGGCTACTTCCGCCTGACAGCAGATGCTCACCACTATCTTTGTCACGAGGTGGCACCACCAAGAGTAGTTTTTAGTGAGGCCAACGGGCTCCATGGCCCCATACTGTATGTATCCATTATACCCTTTTATATGTATACAGTAATCCCCCAGTTTTATGTGGATCTAGTCACATGCAGATTTTTTTGGAGAACCGTAATCTTATTTTTACGTGGAAATAATGTGGGAACATTATTTTTTGCTTTTTTGTGGCAATAAATATTTTTTCTACATGTTTTCACACAAGGGGACCCATTCACCTCGCCGTGGTGTCCCAATACTTGTGTCCCATGATGTTCCGAGTTACATATGTTGGCCACAGTTGAAGTGTTGTGTTGTTGACTACAGAGAACAGCACACATCCCTAGACTTTCTCCCAGACAAAGAAAACCGAAGAACTGTGTGGCTTTCATTTAATTTTTGATGTTTCGTTCCACCTTAAAAAGTTCCACCTTAAATATTTTAAGGTGACTATTTCAAGTTGCATATCTTGGTGGGAAATTTTTATTAAAAGAGGCAAATATGGGTTTACCCTTACATTTTCTTGAAGGGTAATGAATTAAACTAAGTTCTGGGAGCATATTTGGGGACATAATTAGTTTTTTTTTTACCAAAACACAACGCGATTTGGAACGCAACCCCCACGGAAAGCGGAAATTACTGTTTATGTGCAAATGTGATATTTACGCTTATCCTAAAGTGCACATCTTCTTTTAGCGATGAGTTTGTGCTCCAGAAACTGAGGAGGGAACCGTTGGAGGATGGCGTCTACATAGTTCGCTGGAGTGTTCTTGACTACCACCGCATCATTCTAGCGGTTTTGAGTAAAACCCAGGTGCACTTCTTCATTGTTTAAATACCTGAACTTTTAATGTGTGACTTTGTGAAGCATTATCTTTGAAACACAAAAGAGGGTAGAGATGCTACATGGTGCATACACTTTGTTACTAGTGTTGTTTTTGGCGCCCTGTTTTAATTTTAGTTTTAGTCTAGTCATTTAGTCAAGCTGTCATTTTAGTCTTTATTAGTCTTAGTCACGTGCAAACTCTTTTTAGTCTAGTCAAGTTTCAGTCGACTAAACATCTGAGCATCTAAACATCTGAGCATTTTGTGGATAATTCTCTTATTTTAGTCAGAATTATCCACAAGTATTTTCGTCTAGTTTTAGTCAATGTAAACTGATGACATTTTAGTCTAGTTTTAGTCAATGAGAGTTGTATTTTAGTCTCATTTTTAGTGATGCTATTTAACCCAGTCAATATATCTAGTACCTAGTATAGACCAAATCTAAATTTTCTTTTAGTCAAACCTATTTCAACATTCCAAAC
>JBBJLR010005023.1:0-31704 GCA_037577145.1 Brachypetersius gabonensis
TATTTTGGGTTCATCCATCTTGGCTACTGTGTTGTGTAACAACCTCCCTTTGCTATAGCAAGTGTAAACAAGCGAATTCGGATATGGGTCACAATTTAAAAAACGTGTAAACAGAAGGTAAAAAAAATCAGATATAGGCAACAAATCAGAATTGAGCATCAAGACCTGCAGTGTAAACGAGGCCATAGAGTCCGTAGTCCAACAGGATCAGGAGCAACAATCTCTGTCAGAGCTTTAAGCAGCAGTTGGCCCTAATTGGGGTAGGGCATGAATGGAGCCGAAATCAGCTACACTCATGCCGTACAATTTGGTACACTGGGAAAGTGCTGACCTGGGTTGCACAGTGATCAGTCAATGGGCAGCAGATGCACATGTGCAGCAGATGGAGAAATCAGAGAAGAGAGTTTGTTCTGTTTAAATTTGCAGAGGATTATTTATATCTGTGAGGAGTGCAAGTTCAGACTCTGGCATAGCTTGCTAAAACAACCTAACTCAGAAGGGCAGAATCGAGGGGTATGATAGGCATAAGAGCGACCTGAGACACCGGCGTACCTTCACAAACCTGAGTGAATGTGAGGAATGGTGGAGCGACAGCACCAGAGTCCCACTTTACTTGCATTCTCTGTGCCCACTGCCTCCCAGTTCTACAACTTTCATCAGGAAGGAAAAATTAATTACAGAAAGCCTAACTAAATAAGGGTTTCAGCCTGATCTAAAAAACTGAGACTGTGTCCTGAATGTTATTCGGATAGCATTCCAGAGCTTGGGGGCAATAGTACATATGAGAACGCTCTTCCCCCTGCTGAAGCTTTCATAATTCTGGGGACAAGTCTTTTCTATTCTATTCAAAATCGTTTCTATTCACATACATATATGTTACATTGAAATTAATTTCTGTTTCACTTTTATTTAGTAGAAGCATGTTTGAGTTAGATAAAGCTATGGGTCAGGTGCTAGAAATGAAATGTTCTTTCCGGACCATGGTGAAACCCAAAGTACAAAAACAGAAAAAAAGACAATACAAGGGGGACAGGACTACACAGAGAGCAAAAGAAAGAAAGCACAATACTTTAAAATGCAAGAGCAAATGATAAAATATTAAAGGACAGGACAACATACAGTATAAATGAAAACAATATTGCACAAAACATGTTATTTTAACTGCAGAATAGTTTAATGTGCAAAACAACAATAATAGATTGTAATAACAATAATAGCAATAATAGATTGTTCTGCAAAAGTACAATAAAATTATTGATAAAAGAGCGACCACAAGATAAAAAAAATGTACAGCGTATAATATATAGAGAGAATTTAATGTGGGTTTCTGTATTGGATAGTGGCAATTGAAGTGTGAATTGTTTATGATGGAACAGTTTATGTGTTTGTGTGTCTGAGTTTAGGGGATTCAGTTCTAGACTGTGAATAAACTGGTTCACATGCTGGCAGTGAAGGCCGAGATGCTATGAAACATTTTGTCAGATTTAAGGAGGAAGAAGACTGTATTGGAGGTGTGTGTGGGAACAATACTGGTGACTTTGCAAGTATGTGGTGCGGATGTCTTTGACAGAGCGGAGGGAGTACCTGATGATCTTCTCAGCTGTCCTCACTATTCACTGTAAAGTCTTTAGATCCGAAGTGTAGCAAAAGTAGGCCTAAATCAGGCCATTATGCAGCTGCTCAATGTGCTTTTTATTCTAATTGGAAAATGAAAGTAGCAGTAACTAATGGGTTTGTTGATTTACTGAAGAAATACTACCTGCCAAGTTCTAAACCTCAATTGTAAATAGAAGTCTCACAACAACAAACCTACTGAAACACTACTGAATACTTACGGGCCTTGATGTGTATGTATGTATGTATGTGTAGGTGTGTGTTGGAGTATTTGTCAACATGAATATTCTGCTTTAGCTCTCTATGTCAGAGATACGTACATCAGAAAGTGCAATACAAGATATGCCTTCATACAGGCACAAAATGTACAATATCACAGTCTGAGAGTTTCCCTAGCAACTCATGTGGTGTTGACATTCCTTCTTATTGTTTGTCAAATTCTATTTTTGGCCTGGATTAGAATCACACCCTTGAATGTGTGATGGGAAACTATTTCTTTTTTTATTTTTCTCTCCTAGATAAAGGAATTCCAACCACTCAGCATTCAGCACCACCAGTATACTGATCACCGCCTGATTATCTGGAATCATCTTCTCCTGTTTCTTCACTGGTTCAGGACTTCAGTTAGATGCTTTTTGTTCTGCCTGAATGATTCATACGTAGGTTACTGTGTGTCTTAACCAACAGAAACATTCCTCTGAAACTGGTCAGGTTCAGGGACTGGACTGGAAATGAGAGGCTCTGAAAGTCCTTCAGGAAGCCTGGAGAACTGTTCCTCAAGACCACAATAGAAATGCAGGAAAGTTTGTAACTTTGGAAAAAGAATATGAAGAAATGGGGGACTCATAAGTTTTGCACAGTACTGAATTATAAAATAGATCTATGTAAAGTTACATTATTATATATATATATATATATTTTTTTTTAGAAAACTATTTCTTTGTCCAAGCTAGATGACAGATTCACTATTTTGCCACACTTTTTTAAACTGTACCCCACATGCACAGTTAGTGAACTGTTATATATATAAATTAAATGCTCTTTTCAGAGGCATCTAGCTTGCACCCTCTCATGAACCTGAAGACTCCTTTGGAAAACCAATGCATGTCCACTTAGCCTAGTTCTTTAGTTACTTACAGGAGTCTCAAACGTGTCCAGAAAGGGCCACTGTGGGTGCAAGTTTTCGTTCCAACCAAGCAGGAGGCACACCTGATCCCACCTCTGTAATCAGCTGGTTTTCAGTTACTCAGGTGTGGCTTCCTTTTGGTTGGAATGAACCTTAGAGCATTCAATTTAGAGCAACAATTTGTGTGCCCAGATTCTTTTTTTTTTTTACATAATCAGATGTGTGTAAAAGGCAAACAGTGTTCTTAATGAGCCTACATTTAACATCTGATGTACTAAAACTACAGCATCATCCAATATAGCCTTTCCTAATAACTTCTAAATGCCTGACACAAAAGACTTAGCACATCAGGCCTAGAGAGCTCCCAAGAGGTTTTTAAAAAAGGGTTGGTTTTATCCTTGGCTTTCATCTGAGATTTTCATTAGACTGAGCTATTTTGGCTTGTTGTCTAGCTTGCTCTTCTAAACAAAGTGCAAACATGGCAGTTACAACACTGAATGGTCCCTGGACATGAGCCTTGACTTGACTCTGAGTGCTGAATGATTGCTGCAGTCATTAATACTGTTCCACTCTAAGCGAAAAACTGAGTCAGTGGCTGGGTGGGTAGCCATTTGCTTCTCATTCAGAATTCAATAGTCGGTTCTGTGTGAGTCAGGCACCTTGGCATAGACTCTGAGCAGGGTCAACCACAATGGAAATTGTATTGGAGAAAATAATTAGCTCATGACAAACGGAGGAGGATCCATTCCCATGCTTGCTATTCGGCTGATAGCTTGAATGACTGAGTGGAGAGACAAGGGTGGGGAGTTTAAACAGAGATGCCTGGGCCAGGCTGAGGCCTCTGGACAGCTTAATGATCCTCGTCCACAGACCTGGAATGGACTTTGTGCTGGGTCATGAACTGTGGTTTCTTTTAGACTGTAATACACCTTTAACGATGCCAAAAGCCCAGATGTTTGCCAGTACTAACAGTTGCCAGTGTGATTTCAGCACCATGGACAGCAGCTGTGTTTTGTATTGTCCACATGGGCTTAATATCTCTGAGAGCAACACCCTTGATACTAGGGCTGATCATGCGAAACAATTATTTCTCATGATGTTTTCGTATACATCCTTTTTTTAAGTAAAGAGAGGTAGGTGGTAACACGATTCCCTTTGTAGCTTTCATACTGGAAAGCAAGAGATAATTCTAAACGAGATAAAAACATCCTTTTCAAAGAAATGGTGAAGTTGCTATATCCTTTAAGGATATAAATGTGTTCAGTGCAGATTTTAAGGGGCTAAAATCCTGATTGTATTGGCTGATATATTTTTATTTATTCATGTTTTAGATTTTATATCCCAGTAGTTGTAATAGTCAGGCCTCAATTGTCATTTATTAAACTGTGCCAGGAGAGAAGCTGCCCATGGTTCTTTTTGTTAATTACCAGTTCTTTCTTAAAATTACATTTCTTTCTCTAGTGGCTCTCCAGTGATTCTTGCCCTAGGACTCTTATCTATGCAGTGCAGTTTGCCTGAGCAGAGAATCAAACCCCAGTCTGCTATGAGGACGGCAGTGATATTACCCACTTTTTGTGTAAGAACATGTTGCTGGAATCTCCGGGGTGAATCACTTCTGGGGTGAAAATAGTCCATCAAGCAAAATATCTAATCAACAGTGTCCTACAGCCAGAACCCGATGTGCAGTATCAGATGAACCATCATGAATACATTTATGTGCGCAAGGTGGACCTACAAGTTCCCTGTTTTCCACTCTGTGCAGCACACACACAAACACAAGCTCGATGTAGATACAAGGAAAGTGTATCTGATGAAGTGGCTTATCTGCGTACAAATATTATCTTTGTATGAAACTCAAATAATGTTAATTGGCTAAACTAAAAATTCATGAAAAATTAAATCTGGAATATGTTCTGTAGATTTGTCTACTAAATTATGTATGCAGTCTCATCCCCTCCTACTCTTGCTCTGATCTATCAGTTTCCTCAACGGTGCGAAGGCTGTCAGTGGTTTATTAATTCACACTGTCTGATCTCATGCCGTGCAGAGCAACACGTGGCAGAACATAACTCTCAAGCAAATCAGTCCAATTAGTTTCACTAATTCCCATGACAACATCGCCTTTCTGTTGGAAAAAACTATCAGTTTGCACAGTAGCTGTGCAGAGACAGGAATTTTCTTGTCTTTTCTGAAAGAAAAAAGGCAAGTATGAAACTCCCTTGGCTGGGGACTGTAAGTACACACCACATCCTCCAGTACTCTGGCTGATTTACACCCATGAAACACCTGAGAGCAATTGGAATCAATCTCTGCAGCACGAAGCTGTTTCTGCACAGCCCCCCTGGCAGATGGGGTGTGCATTTAACAGGCAGAAAGCATCCAGAATGTTCTAACTAGAACAGGACAATTACCCTCTCATACGCACAATTTACTCTGCTGAAACCAGCCTGGTCACCCTCCACTGAGAGGAGCCAGCCAACGAGCCGATTTCTCTACAGACGATCTGCCAATTAGAGAAATGCACACAGCTATTGTCACACTCAAGGGAGGGAGAGAGCGAGAGAGAGAAACAGAGAGAGAGCTGGCAGGTTTCTGCCTGAAAAAAACATGCATGTTAGTGTGAAGCTAAATACAGTTTATGCTCCAAAATGAGTTTCTCTCCTCATACATATGTACATGAGAGGCTTGTGAAAAATGGGGGTATATTGCAGTCTACCAGTTAGTAAACTGGTTTCTCAGTTCTTAAAAATCTGGTGCAATTTAACAATAGTGTGTCAAAAGTGTGTCATTATGAGGCTTTCTAATGACAGTGGCAGCTACATCGAATCACGGGACTCAAATGTGCTCATGGAATATTGACTGAATTAGACTCTTTGAATTCTCAGGACTCCTTCCATTGTGACTGTGGCATTGACGTTCTGATTTTGTTTACCAGTTTTTAGATTTAGATTATCCTTCCATGGACACTATGCCCATTTGTAACAATTTTAAATGCAGTGAGTTTTTTTAAAAGAATAAAGTGTAACATATAATGGAGATTAGTTTATTTCACTAATAAAGGTGGTATTATCACAGCATTGACATTTCTTTGATGTGTTGGATTGGAATGTGCTAAATACATTCACTGACGAGCCACTTTGTTATATACAACTACTCTGAATCCATATGTAGTCCATTTGTTTTTCTGCATCAAATGTTATTCTCTTTTATGTCATTCATCAATGTTCAGGACCTCCACAACGCTGCCAGTGAACAGATTATTTGGGTGGTGGATTATTCTCAGCACAGAAATGACAGCAGTGCTGCTGGAAAACGTTTTGTTTATATGAGCTTGAGCTGTGTTTGTTTTCATTTAAGGCTACAAAGTGCTTTGACAGCAAAATAGTAAAACAGACATACAGAGGCTTGTTTTGTAGTACTTACACACAATTAGCAAAAACAAGCCATTGATTGCAGTTATATAACATTCACTGGCTTAAATGTCATCATTGTGTCAGGCCTGTTACCGAGAAGCTGTATATTTCTATGTAGCTGGTGCTTGGCATTGGGCATGGTGATTCTTTGCACATATTTTAGAGCATTCCATCTATTAGCAGTGCTATGGAGATTATACAAACTGTGTGTGGTGTGGTACACAGTGATAAGTGCACCTTAATGCTGAATTCACCTTTTACAAGGGAAGGCTGAAAACCTTTGGTCTGGAAACCTAGCGTGTCTTAGAATGTATGTTAACAATGAAAGCAACAAACTCTCCACAAGGGCAGCAACACAATATCACACTGAGTTACAGATCAGCCTGTAAAAGCTGCCTAAAAGCCTTGTTTCCCTTCAAAGTGCCATTTCAGGCAGGTGCTAGATATTTTATCTCTAAGCCAGCAAAGCACTAAGGCCAGTCAGATAAATATTATGTGTTCAAACCTTCTCTCCTGTGGTCAAGGAACCATGCACTAACACAACCTCTCAGCTGAGACCTCTTTACAGATAACTGTGAAAGGCTTAAATGACATTGCTGGCAGTTGGTATAAATTATCCCATGGTTCAGTTCTTTTTTCTGCAATAAATACACGGAGAGACTTTCAAGGTGATTTTCGTTTTCTGTGTGGGAAATAACTGTACTTTATTAATCAGTCGGAGCTATCGACTTTTACAATAAGAGAAGTAAATAATGTTTTTCTAAATGCCACGTCTCCTGTATAGTGTTTAGAGATGTATTTCACTAACTGCAAGGAGAATAAGAAAAAGAGGGCTAACATTTTCTGTCATTTGTGTTGTCCTTGACTTTGGCTAACAACATTTTCCCTCATATGTATCACAATTGTCTTCTTGACTGTTTATTTCTTTACTCAGATGTGGTATATTATAGTTGTTTTGTAAGTTGATTAAATTCCATAAAAATGAAGCCATTTGCATTAGAAAGGCTGGGCTGTGTTGTAAATGAAGGACACACTCAGTGTAAAATGAAGTTTAATTGATTTGATAAACAAAGTTACAGCTGAACTCTTAAATTAAAATCTATAATCTCAGATCAGCTGATAAGAGCAAGCGATAATGCAGTGAAAATGCCACATGCTGTGTAAAATAATTTTAATGATTGTGCGTATTACCATTCAGTATTATTCAATCTGCATTTCTGATTCTGATTCTGATCAGTCACCAGGGATGTATGTCTATCTGTCTATCACTTAATATTTATCTAAATTTTTTCATATTTTGCTTCTAAAGATCTAGTGTTTTAGAATAATTCTCCAGGCTGAACGATGTACCTCACCACTTTTAGAGGAATGTGTTTTGTTTGTTATGCCACACTGTGCCCTTCTATTAATTATTTAAGCATGACAAAGCCATTTAAATTAAGGCCTGAACCAGTGAGGATGATTCCAAATGATCATGTTGGTGATAAGTATACTGGTGATGCTGAATGCTGAGTGGTTACATAAGCACCTTGTATCTGAGTATTGCACAAAACAGTATAAGTACAGTTGAACAGAGTATTGCATGTAAAGTATAAGATTGGTTGTTGGTGTTTGATGAGAGGGGAGGATGAGGAGGTGTTCTGTAAGGGTGTACAATGGTTAAAAGACTGGTGCAGAAACAACAACCTGTCTCTGAATGTGGACTAAACAAAAGAGATGGTGACTAACATGGACCCACCAGCTCCATTACCAAGAATTCTCCCCCTCCCCTCTACAGAGGGACTTCAGAGAGCATTCTCTGTAGTTGTGTCCTGGCATGGTACAGATGCTGAATCCACAAAGCCACCAGCATTGAGGATGACACCACACACCCCTCCCACACCCTCTTTTCCCTGCTTCCATCTGGTAGAAGGTTTTGCAACTTCCAAACCAGACTGCGATGCAGATGGTTAAGACACTTGGTGCCTCTGTAAAATATAGTGAGAATGATTGAAGGTAATCTGACATTTCTCAAGTGAAGACACTATTGTGCTTTCTTAGTCAAGGAGGAGGGGTTGATTGACACAGACTCACCAACTTAAAGTGCTCCACTGAACGCCACAGAAAATACTTCCTTCACACCGCCATCAGACTCTACAACTCCTCCCTCTGTCAAACATCCACACCACAAACTGCAAAAGCCTGCTGCTTCATATTGTATATTTTAGTATCAGGTTAAAAACATTTTGTGAAGGGTTATGTGCTTTATTTTTTGCTATGATGTGCAACAGTCTACCATGTGCAATACTGTGCAACGTTCTAAAACTTTATCATTAGGTGCAATATCATGTGACATTTTCTAAATAGGTGCTAAATCCTAATTACTTGCAGTGTCTTATGTGTAATCGTCTTTACGCTCAATATTACTTCTTAATTTACTTAATATTACTACTGATTTTTTAATAAGTGCAATAACTTACTCTAAACTACCTTTTGTGCCAGTAGTTTCTCACTCAGCTGTGTTATATATAATATTTATACCAAAAATTTGTGTATGTAGAATAGTCTACTCACATTGAGTTTTTTTCTTTCTACAGATTTTTCTACAGATATTTATTTATTTATTTATTTATTTTTTACAGATTTTGATTTTTACTTAATATTATATTGTTACTGTCTCCGTGTCTCTCTGTGTTCTGGCACTTTCCTCTGGGATCAATAACGTTTTCTAATTTTGATTCTGATACAGCATCTCCAGTGGGTCGGTTAGGGTAGCAGCCAAACTGGAGAGGGTCCAAGGTGCTGGGGAAGCTGGCTGAAGTATTGTGGTTGTTTTGAAACATAATGAGGCAATTGCAAAATGGGATGAAGGCTATATCAATACATGCACTCTTTTTTTTCAGTATTTAACAACAGATGAAATGTTAAAATATTTAAATGATGCAAACCATTAAAGATGGAACATGTTTGAATTGTATAAGACTTTTATTTAGGTGTCCTTACCTAACTAGGCTAAATGGGTTACACGAACTATAATTTAACGCATACACAAACACCCAACCACATACCCACCAACCCACACACACACACACACACACACCCACACACACACACACACACACACACATACTCTGAACTTACTCCACAACTGTCACAGTAAATGTCTAGTTTTCATTACTATGTTTGTTTTCTAATCCTGTTGCTGCTACTTGCTATTTTTGAAATTATGTATTTCTGTCTTCATACCTTTGCATTTTTACACACTTACGAACTCTGCTGCTAGAATACAATATGTCATTCTGCTGTATGTTGTCATCCTGTAAATTATTGTACTGTGCTCTTGTGTTTTTTGCACTCTACCTTTAATCATGTCCTGCCTGTGTGGTCTTGGGGTGTTTTGTTTTTTATCCTTTGTCTTGCACCGTAGTCCCTGTATTATTATATGCTGCAAATTTTTTCTAATCCCTTTGCTCCTATTGATGCTATTTTTGCATAATTACTTATTGCTGTCTACCTTGCATTTCTTTGCACTGTATGCACACTTAATGATTCTGCTGCTAGAATACAGTACATCACTGTTCAGTAATTACACCCCCACCCCCAAATGATCTTGCTGCTTCTGTTGACGGCACTGTATGTTGTCTTGTCCTGTATATTATTGTGCTGTTGTTTTTGTGTTATTTTGCAGTCTCTCTTGTAGTTCTGTCCTGCCCATGTTTGTGTAGTCATGCAGCAATCTGTTTTTTTTCTTTGTATTGCACCATGGTTCAGGGTGAGCGTTGTTTTATTTAACTGACTGTTTATATGGATGAAATGACAATACAAACCTGCTTCAGAGTTCAGGCATGTCCAACGTATTTAGTGAAATAGAACTGTCATGGCCTGTGTCTCTGAAGCACACAGATAATAAATGGTTCTTCACTCCACAGATGAGTGCTAAGTGTCCATACTGAGGTAATATTTCTCTGTTTCAAGCAAGATGAAACGTTGAAACACATAGTTTTACACACTAGAAATAACATAATACAGCCTCAAATGAAGAAAGTTAGGAAATTTTGTAATAAAAACAAATTCCTGACCTTGACTTGCCTAGGTTGTACTAGGCAGATGTCTATGTTGCACCTCTAAACAAAGTGCTCATATTCTCTATGTATATTATAAGACAAATGACAGGTCTGGAGAAAATACAAAAATGCTTAGGTGCACATTAAAATGTGCATTTCACAAAAAACAAACCACTCCAAAACCTTTTGAGCTCTTGGAGAGTTAATAGAATACAGAATAGCAGAATATTCACCACAGGAGGGGAAAAACTGCAGAGGAATATACAGGCCATGAACTCTATGTTCTGTATAAAAGAGCCACACAAAAGGTGAGAATCAACAGGGGAGCAGCAGTTACAGAAACTCACCAAATGGGTTCTACACATCTAGGAAACCTAGCTGCTAATGTATCTCCCCACAACATACAGCATATCTCCTAAAGCGCAGCCAGAACAAAATGAGGCATGCAAACCCTTCTGTGTCAACCATTGTAACTTTTCATGCCAGGCAGAGCTCACTCTGAATATATTCTTGTCACTGTACAAGTATTTCCAAGATAAATCATCATTGTTTGGTGGGGCATCAAAGGACCGACCTGACATCGTACCTGAGTCAGCCCAAAAATGTCTCTGCATTCAGAACCTATTTATCCTATTCTCTGTTATTCTTACTACTTTTACTACAGCTTCATTTAGTCCATATTGTGTTTTTTTTTTTACATTGAGCTTTGTCCACTGCTTGACTTAGTGAATGGGTTAAATGCAGAGAAAGAAGTCCACATTGTTCACTCTGTGTTGTGTGTTCCCGCGTGACTACTAGGGGCCACTTCTCACTTCTGTTCTTTAGATTTGTAACTGAAAATGCTTTCATACTTTCTTGGTGGTGTGGTTACTCTTCTCTTTTATTAATGTTGAATTGTTATTTTTACAAAACAAATATTAAAACCTTTACATGCTGCTTTTTTTTTTCACAGCTAAAATAACATATTATTCCACTTGCTAGAGTACTACCTTCTAGTATATTTTTTTTAATCCCAGAGCTACAGTTTTAATTTCTGCTACGAATTTTCTGCAGCCTTTAATAAAGTCAAGCATGGAACCCCATGCTCAGATGATGTGCTGGAGGTTTAGGAAAAATAAACACACCTTATGAGGAAATCAAAGTGTCACCATAACTGATGTTGACAAATGACAGCCTTCCTGAGCCTTCTTTGAATTTAGATCAGTGAGACGCCTGCAATAACATTTTTACACGTCCTCTGTGGTAAAACTCTCACATCTAGTCTGAAATAAAAGGACTGATGTGAGCTTAACTGGTACTATGGGTACAAGAATTTAGTGAATTTATGATTCATGGCTCACAGAACGGTACCTCACAATATTTCCAGCAATGCATCACAATATTTAGAAATAAATATTTATAATATTTGGAAAGAAAAATGAAGACTGCATTCAAATGTGATTCATAAGAAGGATTTATTCTCTGTGATTCGTTGTCCGTGATGCATATTGTCACATGATATTTTGAGGCATTGTACTATCTTGTACAAAATATCATTAAGATGTTTAGGGGTATGGTCATAGGAAATTTGTAGTTTATGATATTATTATTTTTAAATGGCCATTTTCCTCCTGCTAATGCTGCACAGGATGGAGATGACGTTCTATCAACAAGACCAAGAAACTGGTTTAGATCAGGTTTGGTTTTTAGATCAGGAACTGGTTTGATCTTTAAGCCACCATACAGGGCTTCTCAGATAATTTTGCTCCAACCTAACACTTAAAGCATACAAATGGATAAAAAATATGGAGCGTCTGAGGTGACCTGAGAGCAGCTTTGGAGAGCAATGCATCATTTTATGATTTGAAAAATGTGTAACCCAGTGATCAGTAGTGGTGCAGTGTTTTGAAAATTTGTCTGGACAAAACAGATTCGGTGGAAAACAATCGATGATTCAGTCTGTAACTTTATTATGACGGGAGGGAGAAAAGCACTGACATGGCTGACCTGGATGAAAATAAAATCACTGGGCAGCATCTGTAAAAGGCCAGATCATCCCATGTAAATTTGAATCCAGTCCAAACAGGGCTGTAAACAGGCTTTCCAAATGGATGAATCTGTGGTAATTCATAACCAATGTAGCGATGGAGCTCTGTTTTCAAGAGCTTCTAACAGATCACCCTTAGATACCGGGAACCTTTATGTTAAGTTTTGTCATCTTTATTATTAGACTACAAAACTTAACAGAGGGTTGTAGTTATGAATTTAGTGGTATACAGTATAGTCACTTATTTCAAACAATTATTCATGCAGTTCAGCAACTAATCTATTGCTTTTAAAACATTTGCTAGTTGCAATTTTGTGTTGTATTCTAAGTTAAGGGAAATGCATTTAAAGTGTTGTCTTTTGTACTCAACAGTTGAAATTTAGGCTGAAAACACCATTCAGGCTTTATAAATGTTTTCAGATGTGACTTGATGAGTGAGTGAGTGAGTGAGTAAGCTCAGCCCTCAGGGAAAACCGAAAGTAATCCCTGTCTTACTAGATACTTTCAAGCTTCTGTTTTGACACAAGCGCCTCCAGGACCCACTGAGCCTCGCGTGGGATAAGATGGTTGTCTTACTGGAAGATATCAAGTTTGATGGACCTGACAGGACATTACAGGATGCATTGCTGAAGCTGGGACTGCAGTCTCTTTTGAAGTCAAGACTTCAACCTCTTTCCTCTTCTCTTCCTCAGCAGTTGCTCACACAACCTTTTTTTTAACATCTGCTTTTCCTACCTGCCAAAAACATGGTACTGGAGAGAGTACTGGAGAGAGAGAGAGAGAGAGAGAGAGAGAGAGAGAGAGAGAGACAGAAAAGTAGAGAGGTGGGTAGATATGTAGATGAGTTTTGAGATTTATTTAGCTATCAGACTGAATGCAGATATTCCAATCTGGCAGAAGTGAAACCCTCGCAGGCAGAAGCATCCCAGCTAACCTCCTATGAGTACTATTAATAATGCAAGCTTCCTCATCTCAGAGCAAACCCATATCATTTTCACAGCATATGCTTGGGCAAGTTCTCAAATCCCACATCAGATGTTTTCTCGTTTTTTGGGCTGGGAAATTGTTATTTGATATGGTTCATCGTAGGCAGGAGGCAAGAGAAGAGAAAAGAAATCAATGCTGTAAAACTTAAGAGGTCTGGAAAATTTCCACATTAACAGTGTTTACATGCAGCATTTATAACAGAGGGTCAATATTAGTCTAATGGTGTTCAGATGTTCTGGTCTGCTTGTAAAGCTGGTACATTGTGGATGGACCAATAATGTTATTTACTGCTAAAAAAAACAAAGCTGACAGGCATGTAGTGGAAAAAATACTTAAATACTAGCTTTAAATAGAGTGCTGACAGCAATGCATCCTGCATTCTTTCACCTCAACAGTGAGTCCCCTATTTGTAAACATTCAGAGTTTTAGCCTGGTCTGTAAGATAAATTGTTATGCTACAAAATTTTATTTTTAATGAAAAAAAAAAAGGATTTATATTTCCAAGGTCCTATTTCAAAATATAAAGAAAATATAAAGAAAATAAAAAGAAAACTGTGTGAGGGAAGTAGGAGTTGGAATCATGGCATGCTTGAATATTGGGACTGGATCTAGTAAAATATTTACCATTATAAAACAGATGGTTCTGGACTTTGATCTGAGATATAAGTCTGCTAATGCCTATGACTGCCTTGCAGAGTTCTATATTAATGTTCCAAGTTGCTAAAAGCACTCGAAAATACTTGTATATATGGATGCTCTTGAGCAGCCATACAAGAGCCTAAGGTCACCATGCATGCACCAAGTGTTGGCACTAGGACTGTAAAGCTTCCTGTGTTCTCTGTAGTGATTGAGGTCCATCCTATACCTTTGGGATGTGTTTGTGTAGCTTTTCTGAGTCAGAACTAATCATCTGACATCAGTACTTGACAACACTAGTTCTCTTGTGAGTAAATGCAATCCAATCCTTATAGCAATTTTCCAACATCTAGTATAAAGTCCTCACTGAGTAGAAAGTTACCTAGACATTATTCCCTTTTAACCTCATGGTAAATCCTGATTTTTCTTGCATGCTTGTGGTAATGTTGAATTTGCCTTTAGGTTTGACCATTTCTGCGATATATTTTACAAGACTGTAGAATTCTCACCAAAAGTTATAATATAATTAACAGGGCTCGCAAAATTTAAAAATCCCTGGTAGCCCTTCGGGCATGCACTCTGCAGTGTTTGGTAGCCCAAAATAAATTTGAGTAGCCCTGAATATAAGAGATTATTTTTAATGTATAATATTGTAAAGGAAACAAAACATCAATCAGAAAATTAAAACACAAATTACAACAACTGTATAAAATTACAATCATCAACTCAAAAATGAATTCTAATTCAACAGAAACAAAATCACTATTAATAACGTGATTGGGACGGGACTGGAAAAAATGTAAGCAGGAGTGGGCGGGACCGGGAATCGTAATAACATTGCGATAACTTTACACAGAAATATAAAATAATTTCCTTTTAAATAAATAAACTCAATACTAATTTTGAATTCGATACTAGTTGCCCTGTCTCTTTATGCTCTCCTCCTGTTTGCTTTGGTGTAGCTGGTGAAGTGAATGGCGTGCTCCACACACCCGTAACAGTTAGTCCCAACCACCAATAATATAAGAGAAGAAGCGGCTTCTTCACGCACTTTTTAGCCGCGAAAATCATAACCAAAATGGAAACAGATGTGAAAGCTACGTTGCAACGACTACTATCTGAATATAATACATCACTTGTGCTCACGGATATTTCTGGGCGGTCTGAAATAACTAAATTTTTACACATTGAGAATGATGGCGTGAAAGCACAATACGCCATCTGCAAGACTTGTAGACAACCGATTAAGTACTACTCAGACTGTGTGTGTGTGTGTTTGTGTTGAATGGATGGATGGATGGATGATTTGCATAATTTCAACATGAAACACACTGTACATTGTTAAGATGACTTTCAGTTCAATAAAATAAATTACATTTTGGATTTTTATTCAATTAAGCTGGGCATGCTGTGATCTGTACTCTAATTTTTTTTTTTTTTACTGTAACTGACTGACTCAGGCCAAAAAAACAACACGAGATTTCACTATTTCACATATTGACAGCGGCTCATCATGCCCGAAAATGAATTAATTACCCAGCTACATTTGGGAAAGAATTTGGGCATTGACATATATTTTTCCTTCCTATGATAGCCCGAGGGCAGGGCTGAGATAGATTTTGGTAGTCCATCTGGAAGACACAATAGCCCCGGGACGTCGGGCTAGCGATGTTGCGAGCCTTGATTAAAGAAAACAGTGCATATTTTTCAAAAAATATGCTAATGTACTATTGTTCATTGTAAATTTGCAGAAATTAGATCGTTTTCTTCCAGTGCTCTACAGAGTATTTGTGTTATAGAAAAAAGACACTGTTATTTAAAGACTGATACAGGAGTCAAAGTTGTGTTAAAAATTAGCATATTTTATTAATTTCTTATGAAATCACTTTGTACATTCTGATTAGATCTTTTTGTGCAAATTATCAAAAAATATGTTGGTAGAGTGGCCTCAGTAACCACTCAACTTAAAGGAATATTTCACCAAGAAATGCTAATTTTGCTAATGTTGCTATGACTATTAGCAGTTAACAGCATGCAAACGAAACCAGGTAGTTGGTCTCTACTCACTGCCGGGCATATTGATGGGTGTAGTATTCTGTTTAAATGAACTAAACCCTTACAGCCTCTACTGCCATGTTTGCATGTTGGCAGTAAATGGTGATGGCAAACCAGATATTCCACCACTGTAAGGCAACTTTCTTGTGATTACAGTAAAACATCGAGTTAAATTCTCCCAACTTTTGCCATCTGTCACAGTGATGGAATAAACCAAATGTTGATTAGCTTTTTTTGAGTGTTCATACTTAAAGCCCCGATGTTCATGTACATCAAACCCTGAACATCAGTGAAAACACATTATTAGAAACATTGGCATGCTTTTAGGACATAATAGTAGCTCAGATCGCCCATCATGGCACGATATGCTCATCAAAGAGGTGTACCATCACCTACTCTGCTATGAGGTGCTGAACAATGATTACTCAACAGCAGCATGTGATCTCACCATTAAAAAGTGATTCTCCTATAATATACTGAATAACAGAACTGGGGCAATAAACAATTTAGAAAATCAGCACATAATTTACACACACACACACACACACACACACACACACACACACACACACATACTGCTGCAGAGCTTCAGCTCTTTATGCAGATAAAAAGTTTCTCAGAGTTGACAAAAAAAAATGAATGAAAACTTTGCGGAAGTTACTACAGAATAAGTCCAATTTCCTCTTGTAAGCTCTGTGTTTGAAACGTCTTCACAATGACTAACCATTCAAATAAACCTGAAAAACAGATTGCGAACTTGTTTTCCGTGTGCACCAGTATTGTAGTGTAACAATCGCTCACAGGACATCTCACTGCTGTGTGAATAAAGAATAAAAATAAAACAGGCCTGAAGTTCCAGATAGAGGATCAGGGCACAAAACACTAATGAATAAAAACAAATGAGAGAATGCAGTAAAAAAATATACATGGCAAATTCATGGCTGTTATTTAAATCTATCTGTAAATGAATAAGTGGTCCTAGACTTACTGAACTGATCATGAATTACAAAAAAATGCATTGTTTGTTTTTGATTTCAAGTAATCACATTCCAAAGCCATCTAGTGGTATTGATTTACATTCTACTCACACTTTATCTTGTAGTGTTTGACAGAAATAAGCCAAGAGCATCGTGAGCTGATTTTAGATGTCCTACACAGAACAGCTGATCTTTTCTGTATGTGAAAAGTGACCTTTCTGTGTGCCATTGGGCTGTCAAGAGCTGGCTAAGTGACAGAAGATGTTGAATTTTTGTTGCGAGTTTTCGAGTGGCCTTGCAGTGACTCAAAAGCCAGGATGAAACTGGAATGAATTGTGTACCTTTGCCCACTTTGCTCACATACATGCAAAACAACAAAAATAAAGCAAAACATACAAAAAAACCCTAAATGGGCTGTTTAACACTAATTACTGTTGCATTTTATGTTGAATTGACAAATCTGTATATGCTGACTGTATTGATGACAAAATTAAATAAGATTGATAGAATGATTTGTAATACAATGGGTGAACTCTAGAAACAACCAGTAGAATTCATCTTCATCTTATTTCTTTTCAGTCCATAATCAATGCATCTGGATGTATCAGAACTCAATCAAATCATGAGAAAAAGCCATTTTTTGTCATCAACATAAAAAGATTAAAGAACTTTGTACTCAGCAGTTTACTTCTGAAAGCTGATCCAAGCTGAGGCTCCTACTGTCCAGCATCAGTAGGATTTGCTTCTTCCTGATCTAGAGGACAGAGATCCACTGGCCTTTAGGACTGACATGGCCAGCTCAGTCCAGCTGCCTCTTGACCCTGTTAATCCTATTGCTGGGAAGGCTATCGCCTGACCTAACCCACGGTCAGCGTGCACCACAGACAGTACCAGACCTGGATGGTAAGTTCATAGGCAGTCTCGACACAGCGCCACCTGGCCTGACAGGTAGTCCCTGCAGGGACAGAGGCGCCGGTGTTTGGTGCTGACCCCAGCGCAGCTGAACAAGAGTGGCTCCTTCTGTAGGAAACACTCTCTCCTCTTTACAGCCACAGCTGGAAAAATATGGTTCATCTCTGCTTCCAGAGCCTCGCACTGGACGTCCAGCCTAATTGAGACACACAAACACACACACTTCTTTTAGAAATGACAAAATTCTTGAAGATGTTCTCATGATATATAGTTTTCCATTTTTTCAGGTTTTGGATACTGATGTTGCCTTTTAAAAATAGCTATGAAAGTGAATACAGTTACTTACAAATGTTACAGGAAGAACGATCACTTTATGAAGTGTTAATAGCATAGTGTGCTGGTATATGATCAGTACTAGTTACTCTGCAGTTTAGGCTGACAAAAATTTTGATTGTTGTCTAAACCAATTTTAATTTGTGATAAATGCCCATTATATACTCTAAAAATGTATTGGGCCTATAGTATTTGTCTTGATTTGCTAGTGCTGGATACAAATATACATGGTAGGTTTTCTTTCTTTCTTTCTTTAATTAAGTTAATTTATTTTATTTTAGATTCTGACAGTCATACTCGGACTCACTCATGCTTAGTAACTGAATTTTCACTCACACCAGTAATAAGTCACAGGCGAATGTATGTTTGAGGCCCTAAACTGCATGATTATGAAGTTAAAGACTTGAAACACCCTGTGTCAATCAGTGAATGTAAGATATGTTGTACTCTGCTGCATTTGCCGTGGGGGTACTGTTTAGTAATATGTGAAGCATTCACTTTATCAGACTAATGCTAAGATACTTGCTAGACTGTAGAGATGAATGACAGGAATACTATGTAACACTCCAGACTAGGTAAAATGTAAATAAGGGTGTTAACAAACAGCCAAAGTAACCCTCACATGCAAATTTACAGAAACTCTATATGGATGCTTTATATTTCATTTAGAGTTATTTAGTTCTTACCCATTAAATGCCTCCATGTTGTTTATGAAAGTGAAGAAGGCAGGCTCACAAACTAGGCCTGAGTCCTGGCATGTCTTCACACATGAGAAGGCCTCACGAGCCAGGAGCAGCCTGAGGGCACTAAGTGGGGGCCAGGAGGCTGGAGCTGTAACGTTTGAAGCCCACATCACAACTGTGGTGTTGGGCAAGAGGACAAAAGGACTAGGTGGATTCCCTGGCCACAGCTTGGAGTCGTTGGCTGTGGGAAATGGTCTGTTCAGGTGACAGAAATCCTTTGGATGAAGAAACAAAAAAATGAGGAATGTCCAGCGAACTCTGGTATAAAAAACATCTAAATAGATAATGTGCAGACTTGTGTTTGTGGGTAGCAAAATATAAAATATCTGAGTGCATCACCAAGAGCTGTTTGCATTTCATAGTTTATCCTCCATAGTTCTTTTATTCAAGAATTCAGTGACTGAGCCATGTCAGCTGTTGTAGAAGTCTATTGTTTGGAGGGGGAGTAACTAGACACCGTCACACTGAACCGGCTTTTGAAATATTTACGAAAGGAACAGATAAGGCATACTGTCAGATATCTTTCAGAAAGCAGAAATAAAGTGAATTCTCAAACAAAAATGTTTGATGGACGTGTCAAATATTGAGAATATTGGGAGCTTTAGAATGGTTGTGTGTGTGTGTGGGGGGGTGTATGTGTGTGTGTGGGGGTGTGTGTGTGAGAGAGAGCACTGCAAGGAAATCATACCTGATGCTGGATGTAAGCATTTACTCGTTCTAGCATTCCTTCACAGGTGTACTCGTATGGTAAGAAGGGCTCTACCTGTACATATACAACCACACACACCAAATATAAGATAGTGGTTAGCCAAATGTGGAACATTGTGACTCATTTGCATGTCGTTATTAAACTAAATAACATTCCCAGCTTTCAAAATCTGTGTAACTAGTCCTTCTAATTCATTTTAAACTATTTATATTGATTTGTTCATCATGACTTAGTGTGTCGCTGCTGGTAATGGAGATACAAGGTATTGTTCTGACAGCAACAGTGTGATTTAACTGTGGGCCATTAGTATTCAAAACATGCAATTGTGTGTTCAACGTGACTGTTTGGATTTAGCCAATAGCAGACAACCTCCTAGATATTAAATTACCTTCAAACTACATCCATTTAGACTGAAATTTGAGTGAAATTGGAGTGAAATCAATTTTGTCAGCAATAGATTAGATAACCAGCAGTGAATGAAATCCTATCAAATGAATAAAGGAGAATGTGGTCCTAATGTAATCTCCCCCAAATCTACATCTAAATACGTATTGATAAATAATGATATTCGGGGCCTAATTTCTTTATCCATTTGCTATAACAGCCTAGCCACCCTTGCCACAGCACTCTGGATCTTAGTCTGACAAATCCTTCCTTCTGGTGTTCAGTTATTCGTTTGTGCCATCAGTATGCAAATGTCGTGCTATTAATCAGCCCACGAGGCCACAACTAGTTTCATGCAGACTCCTCGACGGATTCCAGGGAGAGATTGCACTTGCTTTTGTCCCCATCACAAAGCTAGTGACGTGTTAAAATTACCTTCACTCTAATGATTCTTTCTTCCTCGTTTTCATTTTCCCGCTTTTCACTCAGAGCCCTATTTTGAACATATTGAACATTTTTGCAAAACTCCATGGAGTATGCTTATGAATGATTACAGCCTCTCTTATTGCACAGTAGATGCAAAGTATGCAGTCTTTCTATTTTCCTCTGGCTTACAAATCAAAACTGTTTTCTGGCAATAGAATGCATATTTCATGCACTTTAAAAGGGTTTCCAGTGTAGAAAAAGCTCTAAATAATGCTGAAATGTCCTCTGCATTCAAATGTATGGTATGGACTTAGTTATAAAGCCATGGTAAAAGAATTATGAAGTGTTCTGAGGAATTATGTTAGGACAAACGAGCGACTGAAGTAAACAAACGGATAAACTCAACTCTATGATGAATAAATTGTAAATGCTTCAGTTGCCCCATTAACGCTTTGAATGAAACACACATCTATGCATTGTATTGATCAGCAGCATACAGCATGCGTAATGTGGGCAAACAAGCCATACAGCCATTTCAGCCAGCTTTGACTAGGAATTAAACACAATGCATGCATTATACAATTTAAGAAGCTGCAAATTGTACAAGGAATAATAAGTTATTAGCAGTGAAATCTAGAAGGGTGACTTCATTATTTCTATTACGTTACTACTGCAGCATGAGACGCCCACAGTTGTTCTTCCATTGAATGGAAACCACTGAATAACTGACGCACTTTGGCAGGTACAATTGTTTGTCTTCCTAATGTCTTTAGTACCCAAGAAACAGCTTGCATTTTCTGAAATGTGCATTATTTGTCACTCAACTTGCAGTGAGCTGCTGCGTTTGGCTGTAGTTGTAGCAGCAGCCTGTCTGCATGTTCCAGGAAGGTGCGCTAGCAGTCATGCTTCATAGGGAGCGATTGATTGATTGTGCCTGCTGGTTAGGGAGGAGACAGATTGAAGACTCTTGGAGTGATTAATACCACTGGCCTTTCTCCAGCAGGACAATATGTGGACTGTGGTGGACTAGCATGTGCTTTGGCTTCAAGCCATGTGAACCCGGGAGCCCCACAGTTCAAGCAAGGCAATCCTCCATTCACTCTCACCAATAGCACCGCGGGAGTGGTGGAGATAACAGTTCAAAGACATTTACTGTAAGATACACTATAGGCCCAAACTGGATACATTCTGCCTGTGTGCTATGTACCAAACCAGTGCACTTGCTGTGCATGGAGTAAAACACGAAATGTGCCTCTCTTCCTCATGCATATGCATTTGAAGGAGATTTGCGTGAGACTTGAGAGGATTATACAAAAACTAGGTGCAGATACTACATGTGTCATTGGTTACATATTCGCCTAATTTAATAAAGTTTGAGCAGCTGATGGTGAAGGGATTTAGCACAAATGTTACTTCCTTTCTTAAAACCAAATGAAATTTGCATTCAGATCTCTAGAGACATGTTGTTGAGAGACTTCATTAACAGCAGCAGTTAAAGAAAGTGTCTAGATCCTCAAATATAAGCCAAAAGAATGTTTAGCATATGAGTATAACTGTTTAATGTCTTGGAATCAGACGTTCATTTGTCAGAAGACCCTACACAGAATATGCTGTAGAATTAACCCCTGTAGAATGAACTTCATGTCTTGATAACTAAACTTTATTTTTCTGGTTTGTTTGAAAACCTGCACCTCCCATTTAAAACCTGCACCTGGGCGAGGTATGCTGCTCATTTTTGTGCTGTGCCTGGACTCCTAGATATATCTGGCCAACAACGTCTTAAGAAGAAGATTACTGATTAAGGATCACCTGGACTTTCAGTACTTCACGAATGACTGCCTCAACCTCCTCTGAATTGTTGTAGTCTACTGTGATGACATGGGGTTTGCCAATGTATTCTTCAGCGTAGGGGTGTTGAGATGACACCTGATGAAACAAGACGAAAAGAGCTTAGACAGCTAAATGAATAGCTGTGTGCAGAATATATGAACAGTATGTTAAATACAATGCTGTTCAATAACAATCACTATTTTAAAGAAGTTTAGTTGCAGATACATGGATGAAATGATTCCTGTGTAATTTTCTAGGTTTAAGGATTTATGCCTTGAACTTACCTCTCTGGACATAGGCTTGCCTCTGAAAAACTCATTATTGAGAGAGCTTCGCGGTGGATGGAATTTGGGCTGCAGGAAAATGCAGCCATTAGCTATGGCCTCCAAAGGAGCAGGACCTTCATAAGGAAAACCAAATCCTACGAAAAGCTGAGAACAAATTGTACAGTAATAGAAAACACAAGAAGGCAAAAATTGGAATAGAGTAAACTACAGGGTGCTAATGTAAATCTCCCCAATTACTCCCCAATTACTGTACATGAAACTGTAGAGATGCATAGTGACACAAGTGCTGAAAGCACGAGTGAGAAATCAACAATGAGCTTTAAGTACCTTGGCCTTTCTAAGGAGCTGCTGGAGCTCATGCTGGGGCAAAAGACCGTGATTCCTGACAAAGGCGGGGACTTCTGGAGGCCGTTGGGTTTCATAGTAAACTGTTCCATGGATGTCCATGTATCGGTGCAAGATGGTAAGGAATTTGTCTTTACCCTGCAGGATTTGGGGAAGTGAAAAAATAAGAAGTGGTTAATGAAGCCTCCCTTTGAATGGGTTATTACACAAAACACTCCACTTTTAGGGGAAGATCACCTTTAGTTAAAAATCATTTTAAAGGGCCATTCTGGTCTAAAACAGTCTAAAATAATTTCATATGTTACTGGTCATGTTTTATAATATTGCAACCCTTAATTTTAAAGTTGTCCATGAAATGCAGTTTTTAAAACTGAATTTGAATTTCACATTTTCGTGCAACTGAAATAAAATGTTAAATGTAATTTTCAATTAATTTAATATTACTACAAAATCTCACTCGAGAGACTACTGTGGCTGTAGATGTAAGTAGGCATTTCTTACAACCGTAATGGTCTCATTAAGTGTGTAGGTGAGCCATCACCACTTTTCTTCCAAGCTGATTAGTGCATAGCATTCTTTTTTGACATCATGTTTCTTTGAGAGAACTCATTAGCTTTCAATATTGGTTACAAAAATACAGAGAATACAGTGTTCCATATATAGTAGTATATCCACTGTGAAAAGCACATGCAGCATATAGCTTTCAAGATCTGTGTATGTTTCATTCTTACTCTGATATTATATGATGGACAGATACATGCAACGAAGTGTGCAGCTCCGGAAACAAATAAGAAACCACTGCACTTTATTTTTAAATCAGCATCTCTATGAGTGTCACAGCCATTACATGCCAGTGTCTGTTAAGCACCTATACAAACACCTCATTCGGCTGTAATCAACGCAATGCAATTAACGCCCTTTGCAATGTGAGCAGTTGGATGGAAAAACACTAGAAGTACATCAAAGATAAATTTTTTAAGTGAACAAGAGATTATTTTTCTTTGAATTATTCTGTAAACATTGCAGAATTTCTCATATTTTGCTGTATTATCATTTCCTTTAAAACGTTGTTTTAAAGAACAATATTTTCATCTGGAAATTAGGAGAAATATTGTCAGCTGTTCTTAAACTAAGACAAAGCTGTTCGATTAAATATTTGCACCTATAAAACATAAAATCCGAGAAACTTGCAGTGGTCTCTTATTTTTTTTTCCAGAGCTGTATATTAAATCAAGCATTTTAAATATGTCAAGTAAAGTAGGTGTTTGTTGTCATTTCAACCATATACCCAGTACACAGTGAAAAGAAACAATGTTCCTCTAGGACCGTGGTGTATCACAAAAAAAAACAAACAAACAAAAAAGTGAAATTGTACATTATGGAAAAATGTAAGCCAGCCATATCTCCAGGACTATGTAGACATACCCAAAATGACCAGTTAACCCACATGTTTCCCGAGTTTTTTATGTAGTGCTGATGATAATAATAATACAATGATACATCCTAAAAGAAAAGTCTTACACCACACTGCATGAACCCTTTACTATATAATATAAAACTATATATTATCTAAAAGCTAATATAAAACACTACGTCAGATACAGGAAATAGAACTATTCCACTAAAGACTTTGTGCCAGGTTAATTTTTTCTGCATTGCACATCAATACATTCAAAATGACATGGACTTCATCAAGGAATAATGCATATCTAATTATGAATTACGTGTGAAAAGTCAATAGATTCCATTAAAAGGTCAATCAAACTTATTAATAAGCAGTCAACAAGCAATTTCATGGCTCAAATCTTGCTTGAATTAGCTAATGTGTTTAATATAGCTGTTATAATTATTGGTGCCATGCCTTGTTTGATTATGTTTGAAGATACAATAATCACTGATGGGCTAAAGCAGAGGATGCTGCTGGGTCACCTTAAACATCTCTAGGAGGCTGTTTAATGGATTGCTTCTTAATATGGACAACAGTGATTTATGTGGAATGTGACCCAGTGAGGAAGGGCAGAAGGTTTTCAAAGGTTCACCTTGAATGTTAAGAGCCATTAGTCTTTGATTAAGGAGATGATATGCGTTAATTAGCAAACTAGCTCATTTGTCGTAGCAGGTATAGACAAACACCACATTTGTATGCCATATGAAAGCCAAGACCAATGCTAAGACTTTGAAACCTCATATTTATTTGGTGGTTAACTATTATCAAGCAGGATATCACACTGGTTCTATTATAAGAGGAGTGAGCACTAATGGTTTTGCCCTTTACTTTGTGATAACTAGAAGACAGTGGCAGTGACAATGGCATGTGTGCAAAAATATTCACTCATTCTTTAATGAGACAATTTGCTATTCTTGAAACACACCGTATTTTCCTTTTCAGTATACTCCTTGAAGTAAGGAGACATTTATCGTTCCAAGATACAAGAAGCAACACAAAAACATAATTAATCATAGAAATACTTTGTTTTATATGCAGCCAAAATATCACTACTGTTGAGGACATTGAGGGCTCTACTTCCCCTGAGAATGTTCAAAGTACCTTCAAACATAAGAAACTGATAGTGTAATGCATCAGCGTAAATAATTTACCCATTTAAATAATTGCCTACTGTAAAATTCACAGCGAAGTTGCACCTACTTTCTTAGCACAGCATTCTGGTGTTAGCAGGGTAATGTAGGGAATTACAGAACAGATTTAGGATTTTGTCCAGAATAACTGGGAGCAGTAGATTCAACAGCTTCTAAAGTTCTTGACTGTTCAGGTTCAATGATAAACTTTGTTAAATGAAAAGATAAGAGGAATCCAAAGAAAACATCTGGACAGGCTCAGGACTAGAAGACCTTTCCAGACATTCCAAAGCAATTTTCCAAAACGGATGAATGAAGGAGAGATAAGACAGCTGGTGAAAGATGTGAGGCAGTCAACTAAAAGGACTGGCATTCACAAAAGCAATGGCTGGTCCACATATGTCTCAAGTCATGTCAGTCTTCTGAAAGCTGGCATCATCACTAAATATGGTGTATTGATCTGAAACTACAGCACTGATGAGCGACATTAACAAAGAAGAGAATAAGAAAGAGCTGGGCCGTGAAGAGGCTGCCATCACTACAGTAGAGTAAACGTAACAATAACACATAATCAGTCACACATACACCCCCTCTTACTTTATTTCCATTTCCACAATCACATGGATGCAAGTGTTGAGAGAATGAAATGTCTACTGCTGATCTAATAATTTACATTTACAACTAGGCATTTGGCAGACGCCCTCATCCAGAGCGACTTACAGTCATCAGTTACAGGGACAGTCCCCCTGGAGCAACTGAGGGTTAAGTGTTTTGCTTAAGGACACAATGGTAAGAAGTGAGGTATGAACCTGCAGCTTTGGGGCCATCAGGTTCACAGTTGTTGTGCTTATTCAGCTGCATAGAAGTAACTACATTGCTAATATGGATATAATAAATATTTTTGGTTTCATGTATTGTTTTTTATTGAAAAACATTTACTAAAAATATTTACTTTATTTACTAAAGAACATTCTTAAAGTTGAAAGGACCCCCACATTATGGAATTTCTCTAGGATTCTGATTCTAATTCTTTAGGTTCTAGTCATTCAAAAACCCTTCAGGAGTGATGTCTACAGCCCAAGTCTATGCCTGCTTCTTATTGGATGTAAATAAGCCAATTATAGAAATATAGCAAGATGCTTTGACAAATCCATGACTCATAGCATGCCATATGCCATTACCGGTATCTCTTATAAGCAGAGTAAAGGAAGAAGGTCTAAGGCTGACAAGAAACAGAAGACCGTTGCCCCATAGCTCTTTTCGGTTTTGTGATTTATGGGTCACTCTGTTTTGAACAACTGCAGTTTTATGTTCATCAAGCAAATGGACCTGTGCCTGTGGCAGTGTATGCATTTGTAAACATCGTTATTTGAGATGTTTTGTCTACATGTTTTGTTCTGTTTGAACTGATTTTTTTTTTCATTTACTAAAGAAGCGTCCCTAAGGTACACATAAAACAGTCCAATAGAATCTTTGAAGTCTATATATCCACCTAAAGTACTGCTCATAATTAGTTGTCTCTCTGCAAACTATCAACACTGGAGCTTTCTCAAATTCCCCAGTGTCCATTTAAGTCCAGCTAAACATAAATGAGGCCAGAAATGAACAACTTGGAGGAGATAATATTTACATGAAGGGTAATGTACCTGTGCTACAGGACTTCTGTAATGTTTATGACAAAGTTCTTATTCTCAAAAAGATTTGTTGGACTTTTATTTTATTACAAAAGTGTTACCCGACACTTTTCTTGGAATTTCCTCCGAGATGTGGAAATATAAAGCTAAACTGTTACTTTCAGGTCACATTTTACAGAAGAAGTGTTGAGTGCCTTGTGAATTCATTACATAGCTGTTCCAGTAGTTTTATTTTTTCCTGATTTTCTACACAATTTAGTTATGTCCAGCTCTACCCACTAGCTAGGACTCCCTTAATTGCACCATGCCACCAACACTGGTAGCGTAAATGCTAGCATGCCTTCTCACATGCCTAGCAAAACATTTTAATGGTCACCCATGGTCACTTGACAGCTTTAAGAAAGCTAACCCCAGGGCTCTTACATCAGCTAACAGACACCTGTGTTGGTTAGCGTTTTGCTGAGTCATAGGAAAGATGGAGGGCCACCCCACCGTGCCCAAAGAGAGCAAAGCCAGTTGTGCTGTCTTGTCATACCGGCCACCAATTGCTGTTGAATCACAGGGGATTGAACTTGGCCCAGATGATATGGCCAACACTCAGTTACACAGGAGCCCCTTGCATCTTTGTTTTAAATGAAGCTTGTTGACTGCATGTTATGCCGTGCTTTTTATTACAACAAAGCGGAAATATTCCATGTACAGTGGGCCATATGCTGAGGGATTTGTTTCTATCTAACATTAGAACTCTCATATAACTGGAGCAGTGAATAGTGCAAGAGTAATACGAGATCAAGAAATAAAGAATAAAAGAGAAAAATGGGTAGAATGATATTTCCTTCTGACCATGGCACAGTACTGAAGCAAAGTGACATCTAGACTGTGGAAATGATTTGGGGTGACAAGGCTGAGTTTAAGGATGGCAGCAGAAGACCAATCACTGCCTACATTCTCCCTATATAGGCCTGTATATTTTCTTTGGAAAACCTTTCTTTGGAAGGAAACAAGCGGTTTTTATAACTGTGTGTTTTGAATTTCATAAGTGACATGAAGACAACACTAGTGAGCTAAACTGCTATATGCAAAATGGGTAGATTTCACAACTACAGTGAACTTAGGGCAGGCCGTTGAGTGCCTTATTTTCCATATAGACACTATATGGGCTGGGGATAACATGTTTTGAAATTTTACCACTGTTTAAATATTACATCCAACTCTTATTTATTATTATTGTTTGTTTTACACAAGCTAATAACAGGTTTTTGATGGTGTCAGCCCTTTAAAGACGACTGTTTGTCAAGTTTTGAGATAACACCTCTGTCAATGTTTACAAGCTGTTTTCTTCTGTGCTCTCCCCTCTTAATCACAATGAGCGTCACATTGCTTATTGCAAGCTGTCCAATGTGCCGTCGCTGCTCAACACTATCAGTGCACCCAACAAGCCGTGATGAGAACAAGGCAATCTGTCTCTGTGCGTTTCGACAGAGGCTCTGTCAGAAAGACCAGAGTTATCAGGGGTGTAAAGTGATATTCGCTCCTCAGAGACAAGTGCCTCTTTACGTTACAAGCTCAGATCCAGCACCACTTACCAGGTGAAGGTGCTGGATAATTCATCAGGGAGTTATTATCATGGCTGCCGTTGACATCTGGTTTATAATGCTCGTAAACAGATGTGACTCAAGAGGACACATGCATCTCTGTAACTCTATCAGTCAGTGTGAAAAGAGCTCATTATGTTCTCATCAATCTTGAGCCTTTACATGGCTGAGGTGGCACTCAGAGGCTCTTCAGTCTGCATAAACCATATCATGCGGCGTGCTGAAATGAGTTTCGATGACAAATGAAGAGGATGATCATAAATCCTGCACCTTTGTTTCACAGCGATGATATATTCATGAGGGACGCCTTATGTTGGATGCTGTGTGTGTGTGTTCATACATTTACAGCCCCAAAAACGATAAAGCTATATGGGACTCCCACAGCCTCAAGAGTATTAAAATGTGATTTTGTCCACCTCTTGCTCCAGTAACACTTTCTGCCCTTCTAGAAAACGTTACATTTAATGCTGGAGGATTGCTGTGCAGATTTGATTGCATGCCGCCACAAGCGAATTAGTGAGGTTGAGTCCTGGTGTTGAATGATTAGTTCTGGTACACATATGTCAACCACTCATCAATAAGGTACTGGAAAGTGCTCCATCACAGCAGGGAGCACAGCTTAACAGCCCAATGCTGGAGGGCACTGGGGGGCATATCTGCTTCTAGCTGATGTTTGGCTCTAGGTGTAGTGACTTGTGCTTCAGCTCCAGAGTGTCCTGTCCTATTTAGCAGTTTTTTCTGTGAAGATTATACAAGCTATGATTGCGCTGAACACCTGTGTCAGCAATGGGTGCCCCTTAAAGCAGATGAATTTACTGTCTGAATACTTTTGGACGTAGTGAATGTATGTCCCCATGTACTGATACAAGTAAAGAAAAAAGTTTGTACTTCTGTGTGTCAGTGCCTACCTTCCACATGCTGGCCTCCTTGCCATAGACCACAGCCATGTTGTTGACTTTCTCTCGTTGTATGTTGAGCCTCTCTGTCTGGTTCAATTCTTCTGCCACAAAACCCATGAAGGAGTTGTCAGGAGTGTGTGCTGTGTGAAGAACAAGTTCAAAATGCAGTAAGTCCCACACATTACATAAGTATTATGGTTATATATAAACCCCTGACAGTTGCGGGGTTAGGTTCCAAGAGTATAGCGTATAGTGGAACAGCACAAATTTGTGATTTGTATTTGTATTTTTATAATGTAATTCCTAAATATGCTCCCAGAATATTTGTATTTCATTTTAAACTCATCAGTACCCTTAAAGAAAGTGTAATGGTAAACCTATACACTGAAAAGTCTCCAGCAGTGCTAGAATGTAAAATACCGATGTTACCCCTGTATAGACTTTACGGTAATTCATGCACATGTATTTTCTTTGGTATGCACTGTCGTTTTCTTTTGTATAAGCAGGTACGTACAGTAATAAATTCATTTAATTTACAGTAATAAAAATACAGGCCTGTAAGAGAAAAACACGAGACACTCCACGGGGGAAATTTTGGACAGCATCTGCCAGAGATGTGTCACTGGGCAGCAGCCCATCCGCAGCAAGGAGAAATAAATAACTTTCAAACCTCTGACCTGAGTACAGGTGACTGTAGTAATAGTAATTGTTGCTGTGGAAAAAGAGTTTTTGCTCAGGGGGATATTTTGAGAGCTTTGTCTGACCTGAATTCTGCAAGGTTGTTTTTAAATTTATTTAGCTCCAAATCAGAGCTAGATTGCTTGTATCTAATCTGATCAAATGGGTTGAGCCCAGCTCTCTCACTGTGCTAGAAGTTATCAGCACCTTTTTAAAGAAAAGTCACTTTCCAATTGCACACCTGCAGCACTCCTTCTGTGTGTGTAAGCAAACTTAATGTTATGGCAATTTCTTCATATGGTATTCTTGTTATCAAGATATGATGATGTGTCAATTGCATTCTAATTAACCCTAATATTTGAATGGAAATGGGCAAATAAAATGTGTTTCTCTATTACAAATAATATTAAAGTATGTACCCAAGGTTCGTCTGTATAGTTGTTCATGGGTGCCCAGCATCAATGGCACTCAGTAAAGGCTTTACTACTGGAGTGCTTGCTAAAATCACAGTGCATAGTCAGAGTCTTTTTCAAGGACAAAAATATTCTTTTTGAAGTGCCTAGTTTTTCAGCTGTTTTCCTATTTTTTTTTTTGCAGGTGTTTTTTTCTTTTCTCAACTTTAGATCCTAGTCTGCCTGTCTGTCTTGTTGATGAATACAGTAACCCAGTTTTACAGATCAGCATTTGCAGATTCAGTCTAACACGGATCTTTCTGTGAGAACCGAACTGTATTAGCACCACCAGTCCAGCGGTGGCGGTAATACACTGAAAATACACTGAAAAGCCTGCTACAGCATGTAGCATGACTTCTCCGTGTCTTATCCTTGTACTTTAGTGTTTTAACACCCCGCCCCCCCCCCCCCCATTTTTAACAGTTATATCAGTTTGTTTAGTATTAGTAAGCTTTGCTCTGTCTAAACATGTGGGTAGAGAGACTTATTTCACGCTTATCGCACGCTGTAATGCTAACCACTAATGCTAATGTTTTTTAAGCAATAATTTTTTCTGATTCTGATTATTTATTTACCTTTACATTTTCTTTAAGGGTAGTGCTTTAAACTGAGTTTAAAATGAAATTCTAGGAGCATATTCGGGGGCATATGTAGAGTTTACCCAATAAAAATAGGCATTTTTAGGCTAAAACATATTACTGTATAATAAGTACTGGATTACTGTACTCATATATCAGGAAATGTTTGTGAAAATAATAACCAAGTGGCATGTACAACCTGAAACACTCCACAGGAAACAAAAAGGAGAGACTGAGTATGCAGTTAGTTAGATGTATCATAACACTAAGGTGGTTAGTTGATTAATTATTTGATTTGGCCTTTTTTGAAGGTGAAAATGTTTGCTGTGGGGTTTTTTTTGTTGTGTTTTTTCTTGGTGAACAAAACTAATCCTGAAATTTGTGTGTGCTTGTAAAAGGAGTACTTTGAAGGTTAAAATGAAAAATGAAAGGTTAAAGTGTTTTT
>JBBJLR010005033.1:0-14137 GCA_037577145.1 Brachypetersius gabonensis
TATATATATATACAAAAAAAGACTATTCTGGAAACTCAATCAGGCCCAATAGTCTTTCAAGATCTAAAATATGAGACAAAGGGTTGCCTTAGTTTTGAAAAGCACCTGCCCAAAGACTGAATGTGATTTCTTCAAGTTTTATTACCTTAACCTGATGATTATTCCAAAGCCGCTGAAGTTCTCACAGTTCCAGGAGCTAGTACATTGGGAACCTTGAGATCTAAGAGTGTTGCGGTTCATAATAGGGGATCACCGAGGCACTGAGGGACTGCAGTCAATTTTGGAATTTCACAAATGATTTTTTTTTAAAATTGCTATTTATTGGACGTTTGTGGTCAGATTTTCCTGTTTCTAGTGAAGACTCCCTCTGCTGCATTCTGGACCAGCTGGTTTGTTTAGGTTCCTATTGGAACGTTCTGACAGCAGGACTTTGCTTTAATTCAGGTTTGAAGTAATAAATGTGTGAAAGATTGTTTTTTCTGCATCGTGTGAGAAGTCAAAGACAGAAAATAGGCGATTCTAGGAGTGTTGCTTGTATAGAAGGGCTCAAAAACACTATTCCAGAAACTCAATCAGGCCCAATAGGCTTCAAAGATCTAAAAGATGAGATTTACATTTACGGCATTTATCAGACGCTTTTATCCAAAGCGACTTCCATTCTCTAACTAGAGGGGACAGTCTCCCTGGAGCAACTTGGGGTTAAGGGTCTTGCTCAGGGACCCAGTGGTGGTGCTGAAGGTAGGATTCGAACCCATGACCTCTTGGTCTGGAGGCAAGTATCCTAGCCACTGAGCTACCTCCACCCCCTAAAGGGTTGCCATAGCTTTGAAAAGCCTGCGGCCCAAAGACTGAATGTGATTTTTTTAAGCTTTAAGAAAAGCATAAGATCTTTCAGCCAAACTGATGGACGGGGGATGAGACATGAAAACTATTACACATATCGATATGAGGAACTTGATGTGGTCGCCGGGAACTCCAAACACAGCAATCAATGGACACGCCTCTAGAGGGAGTACAAGAACAGAAGAAAAAATCCAGTAAGGCTGAAGTTCAGGCAAAGAAAAAATATGTGGCCTAAATCACAAGGAGAGGAATGACCTCTGTCGGGCCTGTCAGGTTTGGTGGTACTAATTTTGGATCATTTTGTCTTTGACATATGTGCACTACCTTAAACTGGACCAGTCTGACATGCGAATTCTACCCACTACAAACTGAAAGCTCAAGTTTTGTTCACAATTTGAAACAGGTTTGAAAGAACGGTCATACACTCGTGATTTAAGCGCTTTTCTGTGAGGCGCAATATCAAACATGTTTTCTGAAGGATGCTTAGGAGGCTGAAGGGGAAACCCAGGGAAAGTAGCGGATGCCTGATCTGAAAACAGTGAAATAAGTGAGATGGAGGCAGGTCATATATTTAAAAGACGTGTCAGTAAAATTAAGAAAAAAGTTGCCATCAGTTCATTTAACTCATGCAAGGAGTAGCTTCCCATGTCCTGAACAACCAAGACCCGTCCCCATGGTCACGGAAACGATGTTACTTCAGCAAAGAAAACCACTAAGGAGATGTGAAATGACTGGAGCTGGAATTGGTCAGGCTGTGTGAGTAGTAGGGGAGGGCAGGGGTTGGGAGGTGTTGGGTTGGTGGGGGCAGGTAAGGGTTAAATATGCTGGTCTGGTTTGGTACCAGAAGAATGTTTGTTAATTGTACAGCGGTTCTAATCTGACTGCTTGGCAAATGTACTATGTGTGACAACAACATGTTTGTTTCACAGTATTGTATCACTCCAATAATCACCTGTTGCTAAGTAATGGTTCTCTGTAGCTGAATTTTCTATTTTACTATTCAGAATATAAACCAAGCCCTTAGAGACATTAATTAACACATTAATTACCAACACATTTCACATTGTAGCCCGTTTGGTCAGATGCTGAAGAAGAGTGTGACAGCAGCCTTGCATCGCATTCCTAACTGGTTCCGTGGGCCCAAAGATTTGCTCTCATTTTCATACACGACCCATATTTTTGCGTTCTTCTGAATATGCCACGCCCAATAAATGTAAGAAAGAGGACATGCCCCTCTCCCCCTCATGAAAACACAGAAATCCTGGTCATTCTTCTTTCTCCCTCAAAGGCTCAACTCTTTGTGGAACCAGCTGAACAACAAAACCAAGCCTCATTACAAATCAAATAATGACATGTTGAGACAGACCTCTTGTGTCAAATAATTTTGAGGTAAGAGAGGAAAAGCCCAACCGCTCAGCTACTTCTGTTTTTGTCCAATAAGGTGCTGTGGTGCCTCACTGACGAGAACAAAGCTCTGCAAGTAAGTTTCTCTCTTCTTCCAATTCTTTTTAATTCACACTGAATAACCAAAATAACAAATGCATTTTTCCCTTTAAAATATTGTGTTGTTTGTGTTTTTGACAGCTCACGGCTTCATACCTTCTGGTTTTGACGCACAATGGCTAACAGCAAAGGCAAGTAAAGCTCTACTAACTATTAACACATCTCAACACCTCCAGTGCTTCAAGACACAGTTTGAGACTCTGTGGCAGTGGTTCCTTACTCAGGAATAATTTGTTTCTTTTATTAATGAATGAATGACTGATTTTCCTTTTTTATGTATGTATTGTTTTGTAGAAACCGCAGTCACTATGCCATTCGACTCCATACAGGAGTTTCTCCCATGCTCTGCGCAGATCGTCCTGCTGTACCACACCTGTCACTTTGGTCTGGCTAAATTCCCCAAACTGAACAGACTGCTGAGTATGCAAGCTGTGGAGACTCAGCTTCTCTTCAGTTCATCTGAGACTCTCCTGTTAAAGGTATCTAAGAGCCAGTCTTATAATTAACTATTTCTGCTCTTCCTATAGCTCCCTGACCCACTACTATACATCTGTGAGTGGCAAAAGGAAGTGGACGACTAGGATTAGCTGTTAATTAAAACATTAAACATGAGAATCTGGTATGATTATATTTCAAAACCGATAACCATAGCTTAACAAAAACACGTTGACAAATTTCTGTGAATAAATATGTTTATTATTCACTCATTAATTAATCCTTTCGTTCATTTTCCGAGCCACTAATCTATAACCAGGGTCGCGGGAGGCGCTGGGGCCTATCCCAGCAGTCACTGGGCATGAGGCAGATAAACACCATGGGCAGGCTGCTATTGCTTAGTTTATCATGTCATTAAAACTATATATAAAAGCTATTTGGGTTATAGAGTGTTTTTTGATTGTCTCCAATCAGGAAACTCTGTCACAGATGAGAAGTAGTGGCTGTGGATGAATATTAGTCTGACTAGTTGTCTCGCTTAACTTTCGTTTGAACTGGACAACGTTTAGGACAATAGTGACACTGTTGAGAGACATATGAAGAAACATTTCAACATATTTACATTTCTCACGTTCCTCCTTCCATCACAGTGTGTGGGCACCAGTCAGAGCTTAGTTTCCTCACTGTTCCCCATCGTGACTCATGCCGTGAAAAAAAATGGACTATCAGTTGCTGTGAAGTGCCTTTGGACAGCAAGAACCCAGATCAACGAAATTATTCAAGATGTGAACAAGATGGTGGAGAGGTAACAACAGCTTCATGAATCTACATGAATCACTATGCACTTTACAACATTTTAATTAATGTTTACTTGCAAACCGGTGTCTGGATACTGAATCTTTTCTGGAATATCTGTTAACTGGCTTCTGTAACTCAATCCAGTTTCCTAGACTAGCTTAGAACCTGCTTGGGCATCTGTGTGCATTTGTGAAGGTGTGTGTGATGTTCTCTACTGACTCTGCTGTATAATCATATTTAAACTCTTTAGATTCAATGTACACGCAAAGAGCAGCTCCATCATAGTGCAAGACATATATGCAGGGGGACATAAAGGTAAGAGCCATTTCGTCACTCACTTCCCTTTTTGTTTTATGGCACAGAGAGTGAAATCCTCAGGAGCTGACAAGGCTAAGCACAGTTAGCTATAGAGAGACATGCAACCTTTCCTCAACTAACTAAACAAACACATTGTGTCAAACTCCCTACTTCATTTACATTTACAGCATTTATCAGACGCTTTTATCCAAAGCGACTTCCATTCTCTAACGACAGGGGACAGTCTCCCTGGAGCAAACTGGGGTTAAGGGTCTTGCTCAGGGACCCAGTGGTGGTGCTGGAGGTTGGATTCGACCAATCAGGAACAGTGGACAGAATGATATGATGATAGGCTACACGCAGTCAGAATATACTTCTATGAAACAAAAAAGTGGAACTTGCAGGTCTGACAGTTAACTTGAACATGGAGCTGACCAAACTACAAACTAACCCTTTTTAGTTGTATAGTTCTAAATAAAGTGAGCACTTCCATATATTGTATAAGCTGCTATCATGGGCGTAAATCTCGGAGGGGATGTGGGTGACATATCCCCCTCCATCCAAGGGTTGTCCCCCTCCAAAAAATTATATATATAAAAAAAAACCTCTCTATTAAGAAAAATATATGTATGTATACTAAAATAATTGTGTAAGTAGAAAAAAAACAAACGCAAAAAATGCATTTAGAAACAGCTGAGTTCCCCCTCCCCTTCCTCACAGTGGTTTGGCCCACTGCCTTTTCCCCCTCCCCTTCCTCACAGTGATATTACTTATCTAGTTAATGTTAGCTTGTTTACAATAGCTTGTTGCATAATCCACTGCAACTAACACACCACGCATTGTTTTATTTGTGACGACTTGGCATAATGTTAACATTAATGGCCACAGCGTATTGTAGAACTGACTCCACTGTATTTTTTTGAGTAATCAATTTCTATTCTGTTCTTAAGTGTCTTTATTAATTTTAAATAAAATGTTAAACCTTTTTTTAATTCCTTGTTTTCATTTATAAGTACAATTTGACTGTATTATTTGTGTCCCCTTCAAATATTGCTCATGAGAAATTTTATATTTATTGTCCCCCCCCCTACTGTTAACCCGTTTAATCCCAAATTTTTTCCTGCAAAATTAGTGCATGCATTTTACTCCTTAGACTTCCCTAACACACAATATGTTTGAATATTTTCATTTCATGGTGGTTATGATAGTGAAAATGTAGGTTTTATACTCAGCAACATTTTTGCCGATGGGAAAACACATAGTCTAAATCTGACCTATTTACACCCACTATATGGTGCATGTGTAGGGAATGGGTAGGAAACCTCTAGACCCTCTACGACCACTCACACGGCCCAGGCCCCCCCAACTACTACTTAAATATTAGTAGTAGACCCTTTAGACAATATGTGTTCAAAATATTTTAGTAATATCTGTTTAATAAGGTGTTTTACGAACTTCCTCATGTACAAGTTTGAGGCAGACATCTCTTTCCAGAGGTGCAGGCTGGATGTAAAGGGGGCGTGGTCATGTCTCCATTCAAACAAGTCACATGACATTGATACAATTTAGGGGAGACAACCTCTTTTTTTAACTTGCATTAGCTGCCCAAAGCCAAAACAACACTTTTAGAGCTTCCAAAATAAAAGAAAAAAAAAACAGCAACAATTGTTGCCATTGGGATTAAATGGGTTAAATTAAATTTACGCCCATGGCTACTATTAAAAATAATCTGGTTCTCTCTGTTCCTGCTTAGACTCGCCTTTTGATCTAGTCCAGCTCAGAAAAGTCACGTTCTACCTGTACAGAACGGAGTGCGTTCTTGAGCAACTCAAAGGCTTCTGGGAACGTTTGTACAGCTTGCTGAACACCATCAGAGACACGACTTTTCTTTTCCTCGTTGATACACCTGACCATAAGGATGAATTTTTGGATTCAGTCCAAAAGGCCTCAGAGGTGAGTGGCGTCTACCAATATGCAAGGAAAATGACATTAAACAGCCACTGTGCAGGAGTTTACACTTAAAGAGGCACGGGCTTGGAATTTCTGGGCTGGATACAATATCCAGTAATTAGCACCCGATTGGGCCAACACGAATACCATACACCTGCTTTTTAAAAAAGATTATAATGAACTATTTCTGCTCTTCCTATAGCTCTCTGACCCACTACTACAGATCTGTGAGTGACAAAAGTAAGTGGACCTGCTAGGATTAGCAGTTACTTAAAAGGTGACATTAGAATCTGGTGTGAGTCTGGAGAACAATGTAGCAGAAAGCCTCTGCGCTCCAACAGGAACACCTTTACCCATCTACTATCTGTTAAAAATGGTGGTAAAATGTTTTGTGGTTTGATGAAAAAAAACAGAACTTTGCATATATGTGAGAAGTGCAATGTTCATAGAAAGGAAAGCACTGCATTCCAGGATAAATGCTCGTCTATGAAATATGGTGGTAATATCATTGTTTGGACCTGCTTTGCTGAATTTGGGTCAATCCAGCCATCATTGGTGGAGTTAAACCAGCAAAACTCTGAAGCACAAACATTAGGACATCTGTACAAGACCTGAATCACAAGAGAAAGTGAATCAACGCAAAGCAGAGACTGTTCTAGGCCAAAATTAGCAGGGGGGCCGAGGTGGGGCCAGTGTGTTTTTAGGGGGGCATATATAATGGCAAAATAGGTCAATATTTTATTTTATAGATTTTATATTATATTTAGCTTTTTATTCGTCCTACCAAAAAATAGTTTATGGTGACCAAGTCAAAGAGCATGATCTTAACACAGTAGAAATGTTGTAGAAGAACTTGAAGTGAACATCCCAGAGCTGAGGATCTTCTGTATAGAACAATGAGGTGAGATTTTCTTCCAAGCCAATGTCCAAGTCTGATTAGCAACTTTTGCCACTCACAGGTCTGGAATACTGGGTTACCCAACAAATAAATTATTAAGTATAATATTTTTGTCCTGTTTGTTTAACTAATCCTTCTTTATCTACTTTTATATAAACATTTTCTGCATTTTTTAGGACATTTAAAATAGTTCACAAATCAAGAACTGTGCATATGTGTGTTTAAGGAAGTCTGAATCCTGCTCTGACTCTTTTATCTTGTTACACATCACAGGTTTGGGAAACGTGCAGTAGATTCTGTAGTGAAAGTGTTCAGATATTCAGAGGGCAGTCCTACAAGTTCTTGCAGATGGACCCAGGCTCCCTGTCACAGGAGGAGTGGAAGAAAGAGTACTACAGAGTGTTAGAAGAGCTGAGGAAACTTAATATCTTCAGGAGATCATGCACACCATAATTCCCAGCAAATAAAGCCTAACAAGCTGTTAGTGTGAGGGTTCGGATGAGTTATTGATCATTATTTTACTAAGTGCTATTAATTAGAGCTGATTCGTATTTATCCTCTATATTGTCCTAAAAGATCTGTATGCTTCTGTATTTTAATAAAATTTCAGTTGATCTGTTTACAGTTTTTCTGAGATGGTATCAAGACCTGAGTCTGTCGTACGTTTTTCAATGCTCCTGTGTCTCTTTGTATTCTGTGAGTATGCTAAGGACAGTCATACCAACAGGACCAGAAACCAAAGGCAATCAACTCCATCATTATCATCGATGATGCAATTTATTTAAAGTACGAAATACATTGAAATGAATAAATATTGAATTAAAAAACATGGGCACTTTGTGACAAAACTGAAATAACAGCTAATTGTGGTAAAAAAAAAAAAAAAAATAATAATAATAATAATTAACGGGGTTCACTCCTCTCACTTTTGTTCTGCTTGGGTTTCAAACAAGTGAAAAAGATAATAATTTAATTTATGGCAAAATCATGAGCCAACAAATAGCCAGAGTGAGAACAAGCTATAAATGTCCCACTTCAGTGCGTAATCAACGTGGTCTTACTCTGAAGTTCCTAAAGAGCCACTTTAGCTAATATGGAGAAAGAGCCATGGGCCTTTATTGCTTGAAGCAGAGTGTGTGCCAGTAACAAGGTTCACAGAAGAAAGTCCACCCACAATTTCCACTGACAATCAGCACGTCACCCTTTGAGTGCCAGTTCAGTTATCCTCCGCCCAAGTTTCCCCCAACAGGAGGTGGATGTGGGAGTCATGCCCAGTTAGGTGCTGTTACTACCACCAGGTTTGGATTAAAGCCTATAGAGCCCTCTAATGCACCTATGCTTATTATAAGTGGCTTGTAGACTGTACAAAATTATTTGGACTCTGTAAGTGGAGTCCAAAAAATTGGCCTCTTGGGTCAAACCAGTCCTGATCTGATAGTTCTTCCCATGGACTCAACATGTAAATCCCACTTTTCTTCTATCCTATCCCTGTGCACAACCTGACCCATTCTCCACACTTGATAGACAGACCCCCAGCATCCACTGTCAAGCACACCAGGCCTGGGTTGAACATCAGGGACTGACCCTGAAAAGCACTCATGGGTCCCATTCTGGACCCTGAACTCATCAGGGCTTTTAAGTGGGATCTTGCCATGGGATTGGGAATGTTGGGGGCTGTTCCTTGGAAGGGGGTCCTATAATATTCCAGTACTCTAATGACGCAAGCACAAACCCCTCCCAGGTAGTGGAGGGAGACACAGACCTGGACATGTATCTGTGTCAGTGTTTAGGTTCTTCCTGGTTTGTCGAGAGTCACAGAGGCGTGTCCAGTATTTGGTCTCAAACTTACCATCTTCAGTATTTTCACACAAAAGTTTGCCAACCCCTCCGGAGAACCCCATTTTATTATTTATTAGTACTTTTTCTGTTCTTCCTTATCCTCCCTCTGCTCTTTGTGGAAAGGGTGAACTCTGAAACGAATGAAGAAACTGCTCTGTCATTTCCAAAGAGGTGGAGACTTGCTGTGGTATTAATGTACAACAGTGAAGCCATCCATACCTCACTGAGAAGAAGAAAGCTCTGCAAGTAAGTCTCTCTCAGTTCTTTCAAACTGATTTATCTCGCTAATAATCGCTAGAATATTTTCTCAGTGAGAAAATATGGGTTTTTAACTTTTGAAATATTTTGTCCTGTGTGTTTAGGACAACACACAACACTCTCTGGGCTTTCTGTACAATGGCTAACAGCAAAGGCAAGTTGAGCACTACTAACAATCCAGTACATCCTGACACCTCGTGTGCTCCAAAACATAGTTTGAGACTTGAGATTCCTTGCTTTTGAATAATGCATTTTATTAATGCATGAATTAATTGCTTATGTATTTATTGTTTGCCCCAAATCCCAGATGACGTCTTTGAGGAGCTCCTCCCATTCTGTCAGCATATCCCCCTGCTGTACCACATCTCCCACCTGTGTCTGGCTCATTGCCCTCAATTGGAGAGGCTGCTGTGTATGCGAGCTGTGGAAACCAGGCTTCTTTTTGCATCCTCAGAGAACGTGCTAATGAGGGTATTTAGCATATTTTCTGCTTAGAAACCCACTTAGCACCAGTTTAATAATGTTCCTCTTATATTTTGCACTGATACTTAAACAATAACCTGCACAGCTTTGGAAGACTTTATAGATCCCAGGATTAGTATTTTAATATAAGGTTTTATGCAAAGGAGTATTGTTGCGCTCTTGACTGTTAAATTAGGTGCGTGGAACCAAAAAACACTGTAGGAGTGGGTTGTACACTAGGAAAAAAAACCTAAAAGTCTACAAAAAATTAGTTTTAATCAAAGAAAGAAAGAGCAGAGCAGACATTTCAGCATGTAGCTGAAGCACAGAGAGCATTGAGAAATGTAAGGCTTTATGAAAAAAATATTTTGTCACTGGTGTTGCTTCACAGTCTCACTAAGCTATTTTCATTTGAACTGGACAACTATTATTAAAATATCACAAAGTAGAGAAATATGAAGAAATATGTCATTGTATAATATTTATAACATTTCTGCTTTCATCACAGAGTGCAGGCACCAGCCAAATCTTAGTTTCATCACTGTTCCCCATGCTGTCTCTTGCTATTGAAGCAAACGAACCAGTGCTGGCTATGAAGAGCCTAGAGGCAGCAAACATCTGGATCACCGAAAATGTTAAAGTCGTGGACCAAATGATGGAGAGGTAACAACAACTGAGAATGTTATGAAGCTTTGACACCATTTCAAGTGTCAGTCCAACTGATGTGTTGGTGGAAATTAGCTTAGCCACATTTAAAGTTGTGATCTATTTATCAAACTATGGAGCTTTTTGGAGATTTTGTAACTTTCTCAGAAGTCAAAAACAAAAAAAGGCTTGTGTAGTGGATTTACATGATGTTTCGGAGAAAAGTGTGTGAAGTTTAACGTTTTGAAATCATTGTGTTCGATATAGAGAAGACAACATTACAGATACACTGACGATACTTTTGAAGACTGCTGACTAATATTTTTACCATTTAGGTTCACTGTCCTCAACCAAGACATGGCCATGACCACCACTGACATCATCACAGGAAAGAAAACGAAAGACCGACTGTCTGAGCAGCAATCGGGAGAGATTCAGGAAATGATCAAAACCATAAACTCAATTGAAGTCCAGATGAATGATACCACTGAACAGCTAGCAGGAATAGAGAAGCAAATTGAGGACAAAAACCACAGAGTACAAAATTTTGCGAGCAATTCTGCTTCCATAAGGCATACATTTAGCTTTTTCTATGCCCTAGTGCCATTCAGTGGTCCTCTAGTAAAGCTCATTCATGATGCAAGAACTAGTGTTGGTACTGCTGAATTTGACAGTTCTCTCAAAGCAGATCTAAAGCGTCTCAATGCCAAAAAGGTTTCTATGAAGCAAAATGAGTGGAGCTTGCAGGTCCAGAAAATTGACTGGAACATAAAGCTAGCCAAACTAATCATTGAAAAGGGTGAGTTTCTTTAGCCATGCAAACATGTTACAAAACACTAACGATTTGATGTCCAGATAAAACACTATGAGAATATTCACACATTTTATTATCTGTAAATATATCTTGTTTCACCTTTTTCCACTTTAGGTGCTATTCCAGACCCTGTCTTCCTCAGAGAGGTCCAGCGCTACCTGTCTAAACTTCAGAGCCTTCTCATTCAGTTCAGAAATCTCTGGACAAAAATGCTCGACTTGTTGGGGATCATCAAAAACAAGACCTTTGTTGGTGAAGATCTCGTTGGCGATCCTGAATTAAAGGCTGAATTTTTGAAGTCAATCCAAAAGGCTTCAGAGGTGAGTGACGTTTACCAGTAAAATTATATGTGATTTTACACGAAGGATTAGATGTAAAGTAGCTGTAGGAGATACAAAAGCCAAACATGAGCACCCTATTGTGGCCAAAACTGATTCTGTAAACCGATTATTTAAATTATTTTAATTTATAATAGTAACAGACGCTCTGTGGCAATCCCTATGCCACCCTGAGAGAAGGAAGGGTGAGGCAGGAGTATTGTAGCAGAGAAACTTTTATTGAAGCCATAAAGGTACTGCTTTTATTGCTATCTAGCTTAAACCATCAGCTTTTGAAAATAGAACAAATTCTATAAGACAGATTCTCAGCAACCTAGTGGTCCTTTCTCTCCTGTGCATCCGGTGGCACTTTCAGATTCAAACTCCTATCTTAAGCTATTTACAATAATATTCAAATGGATACGACAGTTAAAAATGAACAGAGATGGATCACAAACTAATAACAACTAACGAGAACATTGTTTCCTAACGATGAGCCACATCCATGTCGGTAAAGCCTGCGCATCAAAAGAACCCGCAGTTCAATTCAACCCTGTCTGATTAAAAAAAGAAAACACAAAAGAAATCATGTATGCATGTTATTTTGTTTGGCTGTAGTTTTGACATTTAAAGATAATCTAAGTTTCCATTCTACTGTCACTCTTTTTGACACAACCCTGAACATGGAAATCACCAGGTTTATCTGATTCATATCGGAAATTAAGGAAATCCCCAAAGGAATTGACTTGCCTGACATTTTGCTTGTATCATATATAAACAGGGGTTTATATATGTTTTGTGATATAAACAGGGGTTGACATAATTCTTTTGCTGTAGTTCTCTAGTAAGTACCTACATTAATAAATTGGTATGCACCCAAGTTCAACCAACCCCCCCCCCCCCACCATGCGCATAGATATATAGATTTTCTTTTAACTTTTCTTTTGAACACTGCAATGCTGCTGAACGTGCAAACCTAACTTTTAACCTAAATTAAATGACAGGTCTAGTCACCCACAGCGATTATTTGGCACCAAAAATTAAAATTTTAAATCAACATTGTAGTATGATGTGTGTGTCTGCTTTTGCGCCACTAACTGGTCGAAATTAGTATGGCGCACTGGCAGAGCCACACTGGGCGAGTTCAGCCTGTACTTGTTTTTGTGGCTGTCAAGTTATAGAAAGCGTCTCGCTGAGATACATGGAACGGAAAGGCGGGATCGTTTTAACTGCATCTCACTCAGCTGGGGATTTTCCTCACAGCATGACACAAGGACTCAGATCTCGAACCATCAGGAACCATATTTTAAAACATTTTTTTGTTTGTTTTTTTAAGGTTTTACTTTCCTGAATGGTGGTACTTAGAGATTGAGTATGAAGTTTCTCAGATTAGGTTTGCGTTTGCACAGTGAAGATTGAAAACTGGTGCGCATTTGTTGTACCACATACGCCAATTCTTGCTTGCGTACTGCTTCTGTCAATCCCTGGATATAAGCCCCCACTTTGTCACTTTCTACCATTGTGTCCTTGAGGAAGACACTTAACCCATAGTTGCTCCAGTGGGACTGTCCCTGTAACTAATGATTGCAAATCTGCCAAATGCCACTTTACTTCACCTGATAAGTTGTAAGGATCACCATTAAGCCCAACTGCCTTCTATTTAAGCAGATAATCATAGTTTTACACCTGATTTCACTGATTCTCTACAAAAGAGGCATGTTTTGCCACTCAGTCTAACTGAAAGGGCGCATTCCGGTGGGAAAATTACATTAATGCATAATCTCTATACGTCAGCCATCAACATATCGTGCATGTTTACTGAATGTGTAATTTAATGTATATTGTTTAAGGAAACAATATAACCATACTGTTCTAATGGTTGGACGTTGTTACATTTCACAGGTTTGGGAAATGTTTAGTGAACGCTGTATTAAAGCTGCTCAAATAGTCAGACTGCAGTCAAAGGATGCCTACACGTTCCTAGAGATCGACCCGGCCTCCCTCTCCCAGGCAGTGTGGCAGAAAGCATATGACAATGTCAAAGAACAGCTGCTGCAGCTGAAGGTCCTCGGCTAAGAAGCAGCACCATCCATCTATGATGACAAATAGCCAAACAAGCTCTTCTTATGATGGTTCAGATGTGTATCATTAATGCTGTGTGTCACAAATATTCTTCAATTAAGAATAAAATTAAACAATCACTTTGTTAATTGCTTTATTAATTTGTTAATTGGTTGTTATTTGCTTGTACATTGTATTTTTTGCTTTGACTGGTGAAAATCTTCAGATTTTTAACTGTACTGATGAAAAAATCAACACTTGACTTGATGACTGTGGGATCCTTTTTTCTAAACTTTTAATAGCAATAACTGAAAGTTTTACCGCAGGGTTTAAATAAAGCATTGAAAGACATTTCTGTTTTTCTGAGACGTCTACTTCATTTTCCTCTGACTCCACCTGTGCCCACCATAACAATCTAAATGTGAAAGCTTAGCTTTCATCTACTTACAATTAATTCAAGTGAATGTCTGATGAAATCATTAGTCTCACCGATATACCGTATATATATATATGTACCAATATACAATGTACTACACCAATACACCAAAACACTAAATAGGAGCCCAAGTTCAGTCCCAGAGGATCAGTGTCCAGCACAGTGATTTATCTTCTCAAACAAAGAAGCAAAGAACAGCAGAAGACCCTCCAAACGCGAGTAGAATTTGCCAGAAACACAATCAGGCTCCGGAATGTCCAAAGTCTCTCAGTCAGAAGGTTGCAATTTTGATCCTTGGTGGCATTTGTGGCCGTAAGTCCTGAAGAGCAAGACTGTCCTCTGTTTAATTTGGCGGGTAGAGTGGTCTTCCCTCTCCAACGTTACTTAGTGAGGTGGTAGTACCCTAGGGAGTAAAACATGACTGTGTAACTAATGACTGTGACACTGTCTTTGTAACTAATGACTGTAAGACTGTCCAAGTAAGTAATTGCTGTAAGACTGTCCCTGTAACTAATGACTGTGAGACTGTCTCTGTAACTAATGACTGTAGGACTGTCTCTGTAACTAATGACTGTAAGACT
>JBBJLR010005044.1:0-14137 GCA_037577145.1 Brachypetersius gabonensis
TCACCTTTTGAATGGAATTACTGAAATAAATCAACTTTGTCATGATATTCTAATTTTATGACCAGCACCTGTATATGCAGATATATTTCATTTATACTTTGTAACACTCTGGCAGCATATTCCAATTTAGTGTATTTCTATACTGACAGGCTTTGTTCCTACAAACACTGAGCTGAGCTGCTGAAAAAAACATTGAAATGTGAAATTTAAACATCAATAAATGAAAAAGAATCAGTACACCACTAAACCCGAAACTCTTATGAGCGAACCCTTCAGTTCATCACTCTCATAACTACATGACAACATCATAATATTTGCTGAATAATAAGTATAATAAAGACCTAGGAAAGAATACCAGATTATATTTACGCTATATTTCAAATATGTGTACTATATATATATATATGTCCGTTACATATATATATATGTATATATATATATATCTGTTAATCAAACATACTAAATAGTGAAATAGTCAAGCTCAACACAGGTGTTCGATAGTCCTTTGTCATTGCAAGGAATGCTGTTTCACTTCGTCCCAGCTCAATACTGATAAATTTTATGCCACTCTAGTTGATACTCACCTGTAGCAGTGATGACCTTAGCATCCCATTTAATTAACAAAAGTTTGCACTAGGAACACCTATGTTGGAAACGGGGGCACCTTAATAGCAGGTGTGTCATGCCTGATGCTCAAATGTACGATTCAAATGTTTTGCTGAATGTATGCCTCAAATGTTGATGACAAAACTTTTTAATCAACTGGACAAAACTTAACAAAAAGAAACCAAACCAAAAAAGCATGTCTTGCCAAAAAGGACCCTATGGCAAAAAGTGTGTCTGGATAGTTTTGGAATCGCTGGCTTACTTAGTAAATCTCTATACCATTTTGCAGCCCAATAACAAGAGTGCATATGTATTTGATGGCAAAGTGTGTCAAATGTTATTACTTACAGAGAGAGGATGAGTACAAATGAATGCATTTAGGCGTGTACGAGGTTTAAAAGAGAATGGACAACAATTCAATCGCACACCCACACTGGTCTTCAATGCTCGATAAGGGCAGTCACAGGTATAGAGCAGAAAGTGTGTATTGATGGAGCAGACACCAAAGAGACAGAAAGCAAATTGGCTCCCAAGGGCAATAGAGTGATGTTAGAGTGGTACAGATCATCGCTACAGGCCAGTATTGCAGGGGAAAGCTCTGAAAGACAGAAGAGAGGCACAGAAGCAAAGAGTTTTCATACAAGCCTAAAGAGGCTGAATCTATCAGAGCCCTGAGTGTCTTCATGAAAAAAATCCCCCACAAAAAAGAAAATGATAGAAAAGGATAAAAAGAAAATTATAATAATAATAATAATAATAGTAATAATAATCAATTCTTCGATCTGCTTTCAAGCACATTAACCACTTTGATTATTGCTGTTCATCTTTCAACTGACAATGAAACAATGAAGTTTTTGTGCTTTTTGTTTTTGTGCTTGTACATGGTTCTTTTCATGTATTAATCATTTGTGGAATTCATGAAAACCATTTCCTCTTGTGTGGAAACAGTAGGACGGTGAAAATGCAGGCTTTAAAAACTGATGAATAATCCCTAAAACGTATGCAGGGCAGTGAATTTGTACAGGTAAAGGAGAGCCCAGATTACAAATAATTTTTCTGAACAATATTAAGTGTGCAAAATAATCAATAGAAAAAAAATCAACATATGCATTGTCTCCTATCTTCATATCACAGCAAACGGTGTGAACAGCACAAAATTTATCCTCTTACATTAACCCAAGTGAAGCAGCAGGCAGCCAGGAACATAGCGCACGGGAAGCAGAGTGTGGGGACGGTACCTCGCTCAGAGTACCTCAGTACCTTCAGAACCGAACCCACAACTTCCTGATCACAGGACGAACTGCCTAACCACTACACTACCAGCTGCCCTGTGGGTTGTTCTACAATGTTATTCTTCATTCACACAGGTTCATTCAAAAACACCAATAGAATGCATTTGGAAAAATTTATGTCAGTAGGCTATGATCTTTCATATACACACATCACTGACAAACCAAACAAACAGAAATAATGGAAGAATCAGTTTTGTCTCCCCAATTAGACCGGCAAACACTTCCATTCTAATGTTGGTTGGTGACATCCTACTCTTGGGAATGAGTCTCCTAATAATCACACACAAGCAGGGCATGCCTCCTCAGTGGAGACTTAATTAGTGCCTGGCCAAAATTACAGATAAAACTGAAATCAATCAGTCATCCAATCAATCGATCAGTCAATCGCTCAACGTTTGTTTAAACTCCTTGTACTTTGATGATGACTCTCATTGACAATGTAGGCTAGCATTATCCGAAATAAAGGACTGGAAATGAGTAAATATTCGTCTTTATTAATAAATGTGTAGTAAAAAGTTAAAGTTAAAGCACAAAAACAATAAACTTATCTTAAACCAAATGAAACAAGAAGTAAGGTAAAAAAAAAAATGAAAGTAAGTTATAGTAATAAAAATGAGAAAGCGGTTAGAAATATTCCACAAATAAAAAGGAAAAAAGCCAACTATGAAACTACTAAGTCCACTAAAAATGTAAACTAAATAAAGTTTTGGGTCTCTCCAGCAATCTTAAAGTTTATTTTTACTCTGGAGCTTTATAAAGAGATCCGACATCATCTCCTAGTTTGGGGACGGTTTTGTACCAGACATTAAAGAACTACAGAGAGTGATCCAGGTGGCAGAATATTGCTGTCATCAACAAGTGTTTTGAGATGAAACAACCAAATCAAAGGTTTCTTTGGTAGAAGTCAGTACTGGAAAAGTGCAGAGTAATTGCAGATGATCCGGCCATATATTGTTCAAGTTTATTATATTGTGAATTAGTTTATCCTTTCCACGTAAGATCTTATCTGCTGACTACCATCAGGAACCACAGGGCATCCTCCCAGCACGCTACTGTACATACTGTACATTTGTTATGTCTTTCATAACAAATAGGGTTTTTTTACTCTGGAGAGACCTAACTCAGAATATCCCCTCCTGGTTTGGGAACAGCTCTGTGAAGGATATTAAGGGACTACAGAGGGTCCAGGTGGTGGAACACAGCACCAGATCAGCTCTACAGTTTCAGCTGCAGGACCTTTATACAGGAAGATGCAGGACAAGAGCAACCAGGATCATTGGAGACTCATCACACCCCAGTAAGTGTCTGTTTGAACTGCTAAAATCAGGCAAATGTTTGAACAGAGAGGCTCAGGAGGAGCTCCTGTCCTCAGGCTTTAACCACGACATGACACCACAACTTTAACTTTTCATTATAATGCAAGCTCTCTTCATTTCACTGTGTCTAATCTGTCTCTCTACCTCTCTCTACACTTTCTCTGTATATATACATATAGGGAGAGAGAGACAACGAGTGAGAGAAAGAGAGAGAAACTAAATAGGACCTCTCTCTTTTAACATAGCAGGCAAGTTTCCCCATCTGTTTTTTCAAGATAAATTCTTAATAATACATTCCAAATATACTACTTTGTTACGTATTACAGTGGAATATGTTTCTCAATCCATTTAGGATGGTATGTTTAGTATTCAGCCAGTATTACTTCTTAAAACTGTTCTGCTCAACATGGGAGATTATGTAGAGATAGTGAGTTGACACATATCGATTCTATGCTCATTTGATTTTTACAGATGTTTAGTGCATGTCCACTAGCTTACCTCCTACACATTCACAACTCTTTCAGAACATTTTGTTACATTAAGGGCTACTGTTTCCTTGTGAGAGCATTTGTGTTTAGTTTGCTAATGAATATGTTTGTGCATAATTATTGATACTGCAATATGTTAGTCTGAATAATCCTAATACTTTAATACATTTGTACACACATATGCATTATAGAATCATCTCTATGTGGTCCGATGCCTTGTGAGTCTGTGACTAGAACAACCACTCTGTGTCACCACAGCTGGGCCACAAACACACTCAGATGGTGGCCCCCTCCTTCCCGACTGCGTCTCTTTTTACTCACGAATGAGTAAAATCAGTAAAAAACTATATAAATGTGCACTTTTCTGCCTCCTTCTCTGCCCTGCTCCTGACTCCTAACAAGCTTCCTCTTGTTACACAATCCCAGTGTGTTTGTCATGGTCAAAGGTGTAAATGCAGAACGTGGGAGGGTTAGCTACCCTGGGCCCTGGCTCCACGAGTTGTGTTCTAACCAAATCAATCACCATGAATAATCCCGTTTGCCAACACGGTCAGTGTGTATTTAGGCTGTTAGAGCAGAACACTCACAGAGAGATGGAGTACAGTATTAAGGGAGATATCCATGACTAATGTAATTCTCTCTAGGTTTATCACTATTTGGGTAATAGAGTGGGTGTAAAATAGCCCCATAAATCAGATCTAATAAAATAAATTAATAATAAAACAAATAAAGTAGCACAGTTGTCTTTCACTAGGGTTACAAACACTAAGACAACAAAGTTCAATTTATCTTGATGCTTAATTTTTCCCGATCTTAAAAGGGAACTCAAATTACATGCTTTGTTAATACTCTAAGGAAAAATAATCACAATTCCTGATCATTTTCTGTACACTTTAGTGTACAGTTTCTATGCCTAATCATTTAACTTAGAAAACATGTAATTTGACAAGGGATGCCCACAGTTTTGCAAACAATTGTAAAATAAGAAAGTTCGATTTCAATGTCCCAAAGTCAACAATCTGATATTTGATGAGCCCTGACACTATTATTAACAATAGCATTTATCTGAGTCAGAAAAAAAAGTGTATAATAGGCTGCAAGTGCAATAATTATGTGGCAAGTGTGTCAGGAGTCGGAGCACATAGAGATGCCATTAGAGAACACTTGGAATTGAAGTGAGTGTCCTTTCATGATTTATGACATCAGCAGCATTTGACAGAGCGAGGTCAGAGACTCCTGTCGTCCTTTTCAGCTCATTATTCTGCCCGCCCTTACTGAGTGCCCTTCTGAACGGAGTGATGTCATCAATGAGTGTTTTGAGATGAAACAACCAAATAAAAGTTTGGTTTCATAACAACCTTTCATAACAAATAACAGGGTGCAATTTTTCCAAATAAACACATTCATAATGTGTATTTATTTAATTTGGACAAAATGTTTTAAAATTAACTATGCATTTTAAAATTGTATTTTTCAGATATATTATCTCAAATTTGGTGGCACAGTGGTGCTTTGGATAGTGCTGTTGTCTTCTTGTCTCCCATGGAGAAGGTACTAAGTTTTCATTTTAACATCAGCTGAATACATTACCCTTAAAGAAGGCTTTAAGAAGAATGAACATGAAAAACAAAAGAACACTGGAGACACTCCGGAAATTCTGGACTGCAGCAGCCAATCAGCAGCAAGGAGAAATAAATAGTGTTCTCGGATTGGCTACTTTCAAACCTCGCGCCTCTGAGTACAACGGTATTTCACCATCCCAATATACACTTTCTTTGTGTTCTCTGGACAGTACCAAAAAAGTTATTCTTATTTTTTATATGGTTTTATATGGTATTTTTAAATGTAGCTGAATTTAAAAATGCATAAAAATGATATAGTGCTATCTGCAGTTTCCGCATTAGTGCAGGGGTTCAGCAAACAATTATTATTTGGTTCTCATAAAAAATCTGTGATGAACTGAAATTGAAATTTACTGTATATATATGTATAGGGGACGTGGCGGATGAGGCCTGGATGCTTTATTCGTGGTAATATATAATTTTTCATTCATTTATAAATGTTTATGTTTAGAGTGATGTTCTTTAGCAGGTATTATTCCTGCTGGTGCATTTTCCAGCTATAATGTGTTTTTTTGTGGGAACACAGTTTTAGCAATATCAAAGATTTTCAGAATTACAGTGAAATTTCAGAAAGGTGATGGAGAGGGTTTTATAAAAGCAATGGTACTTGAAATGGCATTTCTAAATCTCTTATCAATAGTATCAATAGTAATAGAATGCAGAAAATGTTTGTCATTTTGAAGTAAACATGAAGTCTGTATTGCCATGGAGTAAATGAAAATATACAGCAAAACTACCCAATACAGGTTGCCAACTTATATAAGTTCATACTATATAATTTTTTGCACTAAGACTTTTTACATTTCATACCGTTCTGCTGCTATTGACTATTTGCACTTTGTTGTTACCATTTGCACAACTGTCTTATCTTCTGTGATCATTTGCGTGACGGCCTTATTTGTTTGTCTTGTGTCTAGTTTTGTCTGTTTATAGAATGTCTATTGTAAATTCAGTTAAAATGTTGTAATCTAGATAAAACTTTTCTGGTTCTAATAAGAGGGTACACACACCAGAGAGCGAGAAACGATTCCCATGTATGTCTTGTATATGTACAGCAGTATGTCATTTGCATTACCATGAAAATGAATTTGTAATAATGTGAGCAGCTATATATAAATATGCAAGGAATGTGTAAAATGTAAAAGTGGATAAAGCGTTGAACCCTGTGGTACACCACAGGCAATATCAAAGTACAAAAACATTGCCCACATCAGCATTTTTCTGAGTAAATATGTATTCTCCAGAAGTCAGTAATGCTGTTTTAGTGCTTTTCTTTGCCAAACTGGAGTTTTTTTTTTCATGAATGGCTTTTATGAATTATGTTCTTATCTCACAGTTGCTGTTATGAGTATCTGAAACATGCCTATTACCAGTGAACATTTGCCAACTACAAAGTCTAATATACTTAGCCTAAGACTATCAAATAGTTTTTGTGCTCTTGGAATAGAATCCTAAATACAGGTGAGGTGAATGAGTTTTAGCTGCATTACAGTTCTGTGAAGTTCTCACGAATCATTTTTTGTTGTTTTAATATATTTTAAATGAAAAAACAGGTGCGGCCACAATTTTTCACAGACAGAAAGAGAGATAAGCAGACAGACAGGAGGGTCATTCCACTGAAAGGCACACAATATCTGCTGCAATGTCTAAGGAAGAAAATCTGCTAAAAACTGAATGTGAAAAGGTTTGTTCTATCAAACACTGAATTAAGTATTATTGAATTAACATCAATTGAACTCACATACAGGTACACAAAATGTATGAAAATATTTCAAAACGTAAAAAATATAGTAATTCATTGGCTTTGAGGTTTTCTTTCAGCCCAATCACTTCAACTTAATAGTCACAAAATAACACATTGTCTTATTACATGTGATGTGGTAGAGAGTAAGTGAAGTCAATGCTGGAAAACCTTTTTAATTTGCTGTTTTCTGCAGCATGGATGGTAAGACTAACATGTCCACCCCATCACACAAAATAGATCAAGCAAACAGTTCTTAATGAAATTTATAGCAGGGAGCTTGGCAGCCAAATTTTGCATAAAATATTCCTCCCCGTCACATTATTCTTTGTCTCACAATCCCCAACTTTAATGTGATGGGTTTAACTTCACAGTGTTATTTGGCACAAATAAGAAACAAATAAGGTGACAAAGTCTATTGTTGATTAGAGCAACACGTAAATGAGGCTATAGAGGACAAAAGTGATTAAAAGAAATTGAAGTGTCTGTGCTATTCAGATGAGAACTGTTCTGAGTGAAGAAGTTCAATGTCCCTGGCTATAGGATGACTCATTATAGAGCCTAATGGCCAGGGGTAGAAACATCCTCCCATAAAAGAAAAAGCAAAATGAAAGCATTCGAAGCATGTCTGACTCATTGTGACAGAATATTTTGACAAAGCAAGACGTTCAGATATGAAACGATCTGTTAACCACACAGGCAAATAGCTGCTCTGTGAACGCAAGGCTCACGTCTGTCTGAGCCTGAAAAGCAGAGCCCTCTCCAGTGGGGCTTTGGCCGGACAGCTGGCGCATCACTGAGCAGCTTCAGCCAATGTAAGTTCAAGTATGTGTGTTAGAGTACAAATGTCAAAATGTCAGCTACAATAAGAGCACAGCGCGTGAGAGGACAAGGATTTCTGGTAGCCCAGGCTGACGTGTGTCACATGGTTTTAATCAAGCTCCTTCAAAAACGAAACCAATCCCTATCCGTAATGGGGTCATGCACTGTGTGTGCTTCACAGGCGCCTCTCTAATGGTAGGAGAGATCCCAGTCACAGCCAACAGCACAAAGTGTATTAAAACAGGAAAGATCCTCTGCCACTGCAAAGCTCTTTAATGACATATTCCTGCTCTATTCCTGTTCGAATCCAAGCAGTGGAATCCTGCTGGGCTGTGGTATATATTGTGTAGAGCTTAAAGTCAAATGCAGCTCAGATCTCAAACCTTATGAATTGAAGTTTATTTTTGCCTAAAACATAAAACTTGGCATTCTTAATATCACTTTAAATGTAATTTAGAACCACATAATGATAATATATCAGTTTTACATAGAGCAAACCACAGAAAGACTGTACAACTGTTGACTTTTTTCAGACCAAAATGTCTAAATGTATTTTGCCTAGTTGAGTTTATTGAACATTTTTTTAAGCTTCACATGTTATATAATAATCAAAACATCCAGGCTTTGAAGAGTTTTATCAGAGGCCTAGCAGCCAAAACTCATCCTGATTTAAATGCAAACTTCTGCCCTAATCTCACAAAGATCATGTTCAGTGTCAGCTGTGTGATTTATTACAAACCCCGCAGGCTCATCCTACAACACATTCAGGAAGCAATTAGGTAATAATATGAAAGCTGCCATGGCAGCTTTTTGCTGTAATCAATAGAGCAGAAGGATTATTAGGGGTGATGAGAATATTTATTAATTCATTGTCGACTTAGATAAGGAGCAGCTGTCCAAGGGAGGAAATAGCGCTGGGTAATATGTGTTTACCCTCAGGTCTGAAATGCCAAGTCTTCATTTGGAGATCATGCAATAACAGACACACTGACCAGGCTGCCGTCTTGATTTATGGACATGGATGAGAATGATAGATTATTAAAGTGCGTAGGCTACAGAGCAATCGTACAGGCTTATCAACAAATGACCATGCAACAGTTAGCTCCATTACAGCTGAATTAATTTTTTTTACCAACATTTTTCATTCAACACCAAACAAATTCACCCACGCACCCATCAGCTTCATGTTGTTAACACACAGCAGTCTCTTATACACACCAACTAATGTCAACATATATTATTAACTGTCCTTACATATTGCATTATATTAGATTGTATTACATACACTGGCTATATAAACCAATATAATACTGGCTACATAAAACTATATAATATTGGGTCACATATGACATTATTGCATTTATGACTTTGCATTACATAGTTTCATTTGGAATATTCTTAACTAGATTTAATTTTATTTCCTTAATTACTTTTTGTTTTTATTGTTTCCCTTGATGTGCCTTGTTAGCTCATCACACAGGTTTTCGTTGCTATATATACCAAGCCACCACTAAATTAGGTATACCCACCCTGTATCGATATTTATTATCCATTTTTCAGCTCTTCTTATCTTACAGGTGCACAGTAGTGTTGTCCTGCACCCACTCGACCTGTAATGAGAGTCAGCCCACTCCACCTAATCTGCAAATATTGCTGTAAGTTTATTTTAACTTATTTCTTACTTTTTGATGTTCCCATCCTCAATACATTAATTTTCAAATGAATTCACCTGAATCCGTCCAATGGGTCAACCCATGAATCACTAGTGTCCAAAAAAACTGAACACTAATGAAAGACTAGGAGCTGAGTAACATGAAATACATAGAATTAGATAAACTACCATAAACAGTTCTACACCTAAAATATACATTTTTAGGTTGAAAGAAGTATTTTTTTATCATTTTTGTCAAAATATACAATTCAACCAGATAGGTACCATGTATGCATGTAAATGATTGTTTGAGTGCTCAGCATTCTGTATAGAACTTGTACCTTTCCAAAAGAACACCTGAGGAACTATTTTTAGGGTGTAGATATCCGTCTGTATTTGTGCTGCCTTCCTTTTCTGGGCCTGTAGGTATTAGATGCATTTAGCATCACTGACATGTAAGATTCATGCGACTGGGATCCCAGAATAGGATTCGGCAAGTGATGCAAAAGAACAAATGCGTCACAGCGACCTCACCACTGCGTCTGTAAGAATTATGTTACAGACGTCTAATCCTTCTTGAGCTAGAAAACAGTGAAAAGAATGAAAGACTGAAAGACTTTCCCATAATATATGATGTATGACCATGTACAAGAAACAATCATGACAGCAAAAACATATCCTTTGGACAAAAAACATCACTGCAAATTAACTTCACAATATTGAACATTTGTGTGCATCCTCCAGCAATATATGTTAAAGACAGAAGTGGAAAAAGGTCATTTAAGAGGACAGTATGAGACATGCCTTTATATATATGTTAGTCACAGCCCACACATACTGCAAAAAGGGTCTTTTTGACCAGTACACAACATGCTACATGCTGTTGTACAATAATAACTCATTACAAGGAGCCACAGTCCCTTTTGGTTTTTCAGTCTTATTGTGGACGCCTTTTCTGATGACCAACCCAACTAAATGTTGCACAAGTTACTCATATGTTTATATATTTTTTCCTAGCTGTAGGAAATAAGCTATTTTTTCCATAAACACAACTCTCAAACTGCATCTAGCTCTTCATTAAGGTCTTGCAGACTTGTTGATTTGGTTTAATACTTGTTATGACTTACTATGGACTATAAAAAATTGATAAAACATACATTTACAGTAGAATGCTGTGTGCACAAAGCACCTAAAGAGAATATTGCCCTAGATATGGCAGAAGAAATGCCATGAAGATGGAGGAATCTCATCCAAAATCAGACCTTTCCAGTTCTGGTGCTGTAATAAATGTCTGTTTGTAGTGCTGATGTTTTGTTCATGTTTGCAGCTGAAAGGAAGTCATATCAAGTCCTAAACCACATCCACAAGTCTACATCATCTTAATAAAGACCTGAATAGGGTTTAAGCAAGTTGAGAGAGAATTTTTAGGGATGTAGCAAATTAGTTTCAGGGATGAAAGAATTAACTTAAAAAGATTTGAGAGACTATTGACCACATTTTATTGTCAGCACACTAGTCTAAATGCACAGTTACACATAAAGAGACAGAAAATATACTGACTAGTGGTGGGCATAGATAATTTTTTTGTATCTAGATATTTTTGTATCTATTTTTGTATTAATCTCAATATAATCTTGGAATTAATCTAGATTAATCTAGATTAAAATGGCTCATTTGAATTCTGCCAAAGGCCTGAAGCCCCCCAAAATGATCCCAAGCCACCCTAAATATATAGTCATTATATATCCAAACATTTCATACAAGATATCACTGAACACAGATACACTTACATAAGATTATGAATTGAAATTAAAAATAAGTCTAGCTATCATTATTGAATTAAAATGATGTACTGCCTGTTGAAGCTGCTGTAGGTAGCAGGTGGCCATTAGGACCCAGGCGAAGCTACATGACGCTGCTTGTTAGCGAGTAGCAACCGGAGCCTGTTTAGTAATATTTCTGGTAGCGCCGTTTGTACTCAGTTCAACAGAACATTACTAGTGTCCATAACTGTTCACTGCTCAAATTTACTTGTTCCCTTAAGTGAAAGGAAAGGTTTGGTGAAATGTTTTTAGCCCTCTATACACGCTAATTCCTTCCTACAACCCTGGGGGCCAAGCTCCCCTTGTCTTTCCGTCCTAGTGACATCCCTGTTTCACAGTAGGCAAATACACCAGTTCGAAGACTCGTTCTCGCCCCTACAGTGCAATTCGGCTAGGCATACATCTGCGCTAAAATATCAAGGTGAAAGTCATCATAGCTTGCGTAGTATAGACCCAGCTCCCAAACCAACTTTGTGAATAGATTAACGGCAATATTGTTTTTATTGCCCGATAAGAGTCTCACGTTAATGCAGCACGTTAACGCTGATTACGGCCCACCATTAATACTGACCTACCCCAAATGTGTTTGAGGAAGGGGGACACAAAACATGGAGCATCACACAAAAGGTAGGTGGAGATCTTACTGATTGGCTGGTTTTCTGGCAATTTGTCAGAAACCTCCTTTAACAGGGGCAGCCAGAGGCGGAGCCAAGCTAAAGAGTGTCCACCCCACACAAACATCACTGCTCAGGCAATACTCAACATCATGCAACCAAATAGTTCTCAGAGCTACAGCATGCTGCCTGCAGCCTGAGGAGAGAGGTCTCTGCAATACAACTGCAGAGAAACATTTAACAAGTTATTTTGTGTTAAATGGCTGTCCATAGTAGCTTATGTTTAAATGTTCAGTATAAGTATTTTATAGCTGAGATACATGAATTGAATGAAATGTAATTTTATAAAGTTTCTTACCAATATTTAAGTTGTAAGCTAAATACTATGGACAACTATTTAAGACAAAATAAATGAATACATAACTAAATACACAGGACCATGAAATATATCCTAAAAAAAATAAATGAGGCAATTATTATATAAACAATTGTAAATTTAGATATATAATATAAAGAAATATAAAATATATGTATTTTTTCTATGTGAGCATGTAATGTTTTCATGCTCTCTCTCTCTCTCTCTCTCTCTCTCTCTCACACACACACACACACACACACACACACACACACACACACACACGCACACACAAACACTCTCTCTGTATAGTCGTTTCCTGTCCCTTATGCACTCTTGTGATGTTACTGTTCTTGGTAAATGAGTCGACATAAATAAGTCAGTAAATAAATCAATTAGTCTTCATTTCATTTCTACTTTTGTGAAATCAAGGGAACTTTTATTTTCGAATGCCACATGCATTTCCAAGCCCTTTTATTACAAAAATAATTTCATGAAGAGTTGCATGAGGTAAGTAAAGAGGTTTCAAGAAACTCTTTGAGAGATTTGTTTAAAATTGCTGTCATTTTGTCTGAAAGGACAGCTGTATTTAAAAGGAGATTTTCAGTGCTCAGTCTGATTAAAACATCCTTGAGATCAACAGTGAATGATGACACATTGAATAACCAGTCTTGAGGAGCCAAGTTCCTTGACCTTGAATTTAAGAATCAGCTTGCCTTGAATCACAGCAGCCACAGAATACCACTTTTATTACTTAGTTTCTCCCAAGTGTCCTATGTGTAATTAGCTTTATCACCAATTTAAAAGCATCATTTTAACAATCCCAGATTTTTTAATCAGTTAAGGCCTTACATAAAAATGTTTATTATATATGAGTCCTCATGGTATACTTGTGCATGGCAGGCACTGTTGGCTGCATAAGCAAATGATAAGAGTGAGTGCCCAAAAAACTCTTTGGCCCACAGCAATTTGCCATGGATACAACAGTTTCTGTGTCAACTCAGTGTGAATGGTAAGATGGAGGTCTGAGCCTTGAGCATGTTCTGAAAGAACATTTACTATCTGAATAATTTTAACTCTTGGTAACAAATGTGCATGTGTGAGAAAATGCAATAGGGAATATGCAGTGATGCGGCTACAATTTGAAGGCACTCTGTGTTACAGAGTTTCACAAACTCTGTTGTCTTAACTAAAGTATATTTACACATTTGTTGAATGTTTGGTGGAAAGAATTGATCAACACCACTATCTCTTCATCCCTGCACTCTTATTTTGTTTTATTTCACTGTGCTATTTCAACCTTGCATCTCACAAGTGCCCAGTCAGTGGCCGGGGCTGAGTTTGCTCATTACAAATGCAGATTATATTGACTTCAAGACATGTTTTGCACTGTGACTGTGCTCATGCAGTAGTATACGTTTTTGAGTGATTTCAGCATTCGAAAGAGAAAATAGTAGGAGAAATTCTTCAGATCCTTCTATTTATATTCCACCTCACTGCCATTACCTCACTGTCAGGGCTTTGTTGCTATAACTATGTGAATGTGTGTCACCTGATGCTCCATGTGCTAACCTTTACTGTACAAATGCATGAAAACAGATGTTGTCCTCCCTTGCTTACCACCCTTATTTATTAATAAATAGGATGTGTCTCCGTGTTGGTATTACGAACAATAATCTTCAGTGATTCATGTGTGGCAAAGTCCTAAGCCATATTATGTTACTCGATGTGGGGTCCTGTGCATTTGTGTTGGACTTTAAGTGCTTGTGTTACAAATAAACTGTCCCTCTGGAACTTAGTTGCGTGC
>JBBJLR010005079.1:0-14135 GCA_037577145.1 Brachypetersius gabonensis
AAGAAAGTCCCAGTCCGCCGCTGCTCGCATTACTTCGGTGAAAGCACCGACTTTCAAAATAAAAGGATTTTAAAAACCTGCGTTAACGCGCGATAAAATAATTGAGTAAATAACGCGTTAAGTAAATAATGCGTTAACGCGATAATAACGCATTAACTTTCCCAGCCCTAATATATATATATATATATGGACATATTATGTTTGATTTTATGAAAATATATATACATATTAGTGGTGGGCCATTATCAGCATTAACGTGAGACATAATTAACAGCGATATTTTTTTTATCAGGCGATAAAAAAAATATCGCTGTTAATCTGTTCACAAAGTTGGGTTGGGAGCAGGGTCTATACTACGCAAGCTATGATGACTTTCACCTTGATATTTTAGTGCAGATGTATACGTCACTAGGAAGGAAAGACAAGAAGGGGCTTAGCCTTAGCCTTAGCCCCAGCCCCAGGGAATGAATTAGCGTGTATAGAGGGCTAAAAACTTTTCACCTAACCTTTCCTTTCACTTAAGGAAACAAGTAAAGTTAAGCAGTGAACAGTTATGGACACTCATAGTATTGTTCCGTTAAACTGAGTACAAACGGCGCTACGAGAGAACTAGAGGGCTCCAGTTGCTACTCGCTAGCAAGCAGCACCGTGTAGCTTCGCCCGGGTCCTAATGCCCGCCTGCTACCTACAGCAGCTTCAACAGCCAGTACAGCATATATAATAATAATAGCTAGACTTATTATTTTTCATTTCAATTCATAATCTTGTTTCTATTTGTAAAGTGTGTATCTGCGCTCAGAGTCATCTTGTATGAAATGTTTGGATATATAATTTAAAAATAGTAGAATAATGACTATATATTTAGGGTGACTTAGGATCATTTTTTGGGGGGGGGGCTCAGACCTTCGGCAGAATTCAAATGAGTCATTTAGATTAATCTAAAAAAAAAATAATTTTTAATCTAGATTAATCTAGATTATTTCCAAGATTACAGTAAGATTAATGCCCACCCTTAATATATATATATATTTATAAACATAAGTGTGTGAGTCTGCGAGAGACTGACCTGCAGTTGTGTGTTAACCCAACATGTGTGAGGTTATGTGTGTGTGCAGATGAAGGGTAACCCCAGCTGCGTTCCCCTGCAAACACACACACACACACACACACACACACACACACACACACACACACACACACACACACACACCCACTCACCATCCTGTGGAATGTAGCACCCAGATCACAGTGCAGTTCACAGCAGCACTGCAGGCCACACACACTTCACACACCTCTACGTCACTGCACACTCAGCACATAGTGAGCTTTCTTCAAATATATTATTCTCTAATTCCTCAACAGTGATCCGGAGATAAAGGAATCAGTGGATCCAAAAGGACCTCTAAAACTGTAATTGCATGAGATTTTCACGATAATTTCATTGACAATGCACAAGATTCACTAAGAAGAGTTTTTTCGGTTGCTTTTTAGCTTTTTAGAGTCCTCTAACCACTAGGGATGGTAAAAAATGACTTTTAATTACCGCATCTATAAAATGTTATTGAATACGTCATTTCTGTCAGTCTGTCATCAGCATCAGTGAGTCAGTCAGCATGCTTATTCCAAAATAATACAACTCTAAATGCTTGTATACAGCACCTTTCATTGCAGTGAAGAGGTCTGCACAGAAATCATGTAAACACAAAACCATGTTCTAAACTAAATTAGCTGGCAGCACAATTACAAACAACAGGACAAAAGGGAAATATAAATCCCCATATCATTTTTACTTCATTGTATTTCTTAAGTGTAGCAAAAATATGTAATTCAAAAACTGGTACGGAGTATCAAAATAACCTCATCTGCCATCATTTACTCCTTCTACTGCAGTCTATTTGTTTTTAAACGCTTCTGTCACTTCTCCTCCAGGACAATTATCTCACATTGATTAAGAGCTTCACCCCACAATATACATATTACAGATTACACAGATTACACTTTTCTTTAATACAATGTACACTCAGGAAACTCTGATTTATAGACCACAGTTTCAGTGCAAACACTATTACACAATTCAACATAAATGTCTGAAAATTATATAGCTCATAAAAACAATAAGCAAGTCTATGGATGGTAGTGCTAAAGATGCCATAAACCACAATCTTCACTCAGTATAGCAACATATATGACTTATTAAGCTGTATATTCCATTTTTAGCCAGATAGCCCATCTGTGAAATATGTATTGAATCACTGATGGTACTCACAGGATTGGAATAACTGGAGGCTCAAGGCAGTTTCTGTGTCCAGCAGCTCCGGTCAGTTCAGACTGACACAAGGCATCCAGAGAATAGTTCACACAGAACACATCTCACAGCCATGAGAACACACACACACACACACACACACACACACACACACACACACACTCACCCGCAGGAGAGGACTGAGGGGGAGTCTAACCAAAACCCCTCCCCCCCACACACACACAGACACACTGTTTTTATACAGTGTCAGGATATTAGGTACAACATTAGTTCTATACTTATTATACATAACAAACCACATCAACACGTTTGTAGACTCCTGCTCCTTCAGCGTTCTTCCTAAATTAAAGACATTAAAAGGAGAGTCCCCTTCCCAAAGCATTAGCGAGGCAGGGAACTGATTTTGGATGATTAGTTTTAGATCACAAACACCACTCCGACTCATTTCAAAGGTACTGGAATTCAAGAGAGCGAATCAGTCACGAGAATACAGTTCCACTGTCCCACAGAACAACGTTGTAAACCTTTATTCCCCTACAACTGATGGACATAATGACCTTAGCCTCATGTACAGCTGCTCCAGAACCCGTTCTATTGTTCAGTGCTTTATTACAGAGATTATAAAAGAAGTGCCCTGTGTGACCAATGGGTACACTTTGAAGTAGCGGAATTAATTCATTAGAAGGAATGTCTGAATACTTTTAGACTGGAAGTGTATAGAAGTTCTTAATAATAATGTCCTATATGGAAATACATTTGTCTGCTCCTGGCATTGTGTGGTTTTTCTCAAAACAAACACACATGCAAGATGGCAGTCTGGGAACCGAAGCTCCTCCACTGTGGGAGTGAGGAACAACCACAGGAGCCAACACTAAGATAGTGATACACACACACACACACACACACACCTTCCAAGGACACCAATTCAGACCTCGTACACCAGAACCAGTCTGAGTGTGTATTGTGTATTTTTGGCACCAGGATCTCAATGATAACTGATTAGAGATATTAGCCTTTCACTCACAGAATGTATATTCCAACTCTCTCTCTCACCCTCTCTTTCTCTCTCTCTCCAACACACACACGCACACAGACACACACACATACAGAGAACCCTTGGCCTTTTTTGGAGACTAGTTGAATCACCATCAGAGCCTACAAGTTCCTGAAAGTAGGTGGGTTTTAACTGGGCTGCTCTGCTTCCAGTGTTTAATGCAGCAATTCTTATTTTCACCTGCCATTAACTGCTTCAAAGACTTAACTATGGCTATTCAGTGCACTAAAGCCACACCACTACAGTCACACCACAAGACTCCTACCCTGAAATTAACCTGAATGTGTCCTGTCTGGTTCTAGATTCTGGGGGTTGACTGGTTGAGAGATAAATGCCTCCTGATGGAGTTTCTGAGCAGTCAGAGTGTATAAAAGACTTGATTTTTCTGACCATATAGATCTCAAACCCACTGGATTCCCTCAACAGCCGATAAAAAGAGAATGCAGAAAAAGTTAATACAGTTAATAACTTTAAAAACGGGTATTTGTGTGTGTAGTAAGGTTTTTAATGAATTGAGGTTGAAGGTGATTGTAGTAGGGTGTTACAGTCAAGAGCCTGTACGTAAACTCTTAAAGTTACACACTAATTAAGCCTCGCTACCATGACAAAGTTGTTTAAAAGTCCTATGACACGAAAATGCCACTTTATGAGATATTTAAACATTAATTCGAGTTCCCCTAGCCTGCCTATGGTCCTGCAGTGGCTAGAAATAGCGAAAGGTGTAAAGAGTGCTTTAATCATCCTGCTCCGCCGTTGAGAGAACGACAGCTCAGAGGCCGGATTTGGAATTTGGCCCCGTATGACGTCATACGGGGAAAGGTTACCTCCCTTTTCTCATGTTTTGCCCCCCCCAGAGAATTTCACCCCCTTCCTTAAAAAATTTGCTCCACTGACTATCAATGCGATCTTGTGAGAGGCCACTCCCCCACACCCACCTTGCCCGGCCTCTCTCCTCCTCATTATCATTTAAAGCTACAGACACAGAAATGGCACGTCCTCTGGAAATCTCATTGTGGGATTGACTGGTTCTGGCTGAAATTCTACACCAAGGCTGAATTTCGGAAAGTGACTTCAGATACAGTATTAGGGACCACTAAGACCTATATAAAAGCAACCAGCATGTCATGGGACCTTTAAAACACTCCTGCTTTAAAAAATGGCAAAAAGTATACAGAAAGTCTAAGACTGGGGTGTCAAACCTGTCCAGAAAGGGCCGCTGTGGGTGCAGGTTTTCAGTCCAACTAAGCAGGAGGCACATCTGATTCCACCTCTGTAATTAGTTGGTCATGGTTTTCAGTTACTCAGGTGTGGCTTCTTTTTAGTTGGAACAAAAACCTGCACCCACAGCGGCCCTTTCTGGACAGGTTTGGCACCCCTGGTCTAAGACATCCAGTCTTTCAAAACATTTTAGGACTATAGGACTCTATCAAGTTTATGGTGATTATGGCCTTTATAGCACCTAAATTCAGTCAAAAATCAAATGTTTCACTTGTTATGGATTCATCATGGATTCAATCAATTTATAATAATTCTGATGTTTCTCCACAAGGCTAATCTAGCTGACAAGTAATATTCAGTTATTGCATCCCATAAATTGGACAAATATACAGACAACATTCAGGCAAGTCTATCTGAGATAACAGCTCAATATTGTAATAACATTTAGACATGCAGTATCCCGAGGGCTAACGGTCAAAAGGTTCCATTACTTCTCAGCTACATTAACCTAGGTAGCTCTAGTGCAGAATTAAAGAAGCAAAGTTAAATAATAAAGAGAATAAACAAACTGTGTGGTAAATTATAGTCAATTTCTGCAACAGGGCCTGCTGGCTATGTTTTGGAAGCAAAGCACAGCAACTATGAAATATCTGGTTCCTGCTCAGTCTGTTGCTGGGCTGAACAAGGTTGACAGAAATCCCATTCAGTTTTATCCCAATCAGACGGTGAGGAAAAATTGGGTGTAGCTGCAAAATAAAATTAAAAAATTAAAAAATCTATAGTTACAAATGAATATAAATACTTTGATAAAAAATATTGCAAAAAATGTGATATGACATTTTTGCCATATTGCCCACCCCTAAGTGTAGTACACATACACACTACCAGTCAAAAGTGTCACTGTTTAATTATCACGATAATCGATAATAAGTTATTATAATTGTTTCCGTCTAGATTGCTTTTCAAATGGGGGGTAATTCAGGGCAGACAACAGGAACTGATATGCTACCAGTTTTGGTCCACACTAAGATTTTTTAGATTTGCATGTTACATAATATGTAATTCAAATACAATCAATATTCTTTGCTAACATTTAATGTACAGTACGTTTACGAAATTTATGAAAAACGTACGCTGTCTAAATCTAATTTTTCTTTTAAAAACTGCAAAATTGGCTGATCTTCACATTTTACTGAAACACATGACCCCGTCCCATATTCCACTGCTATGTAGACACTGCTATAAACAATGTCATATGTTTATATAATTATATTGTATAGCTTCAGCAGGGTGTGCTGGTTCTACTTTCTTCTCTAGTTCTGTACACTTTGCTCTCCTCAAAAAAAAAAAAAATACAGTTTAGGTTCACTAAATCATGACCTTTAGCAGCACATGCGAGGTTTTGTGTATGAGTGTGCGTGTGTGTGTGTGTGAGATTTTAGGGGGGTTTCCTCTGTCCACCTGTTGTGTCCTCTACCCCCTGGAGAGTGTGTGTCTCGGACTATAGAGCTGGGAACACATAGAACCTTGTCTTCTCTCGGACATGCGTAACCACAGGTGGCTGGGACAGGCAGCTCCTATTACAGAGGCTCAGTACAAACACACACCCACACACACCTCCCACATACACTGTATCAGCTGATTGATCTGTGTGAGGAGCGAGCTGCTGACCAAATGGTGAAGGAAAACTACTTGGGTCACCTTTCTAACATACAGGGGTCACAAGTGTCAAAAACAATTACGTGCCTTTCTTTTCCACTTAAGCTGTCGATTTTTAACCTTAAGGCTTATTATTCAGCAACTATTATAAATAGTTCACAATCTGCCGTGTAACTTGTGTAGTAACGAGAGCAAGAAGCTGAAATATGGGTGCACATACAGACTTCATGGGTTAAGAACTCAGGGGTCAGACAGGACATGACCTCTATCGGCCCCTGCAGTGGCAACAGCATACAGGTGCATAAACAATAACAAGTTGGTCTAATGATGTACTAATGATCACAGCCAAACAGTAACTGGACCATCTGGCAAACCTAAACTGCTACTGGACATTCATTAGTAATAAGGTAGTGATATTAACCTGGAAAGATTGTCTATTCAAACAAATCTAAACAACTTATTATTATAAATAAGTAATTACATTTGTGACCAGATCTGCGGTAATGAGTTGGAAGTCTGCGTTCTATTTATTTTATTACATAAATATATATATTTTCTATATATTATTTATATACGGGCCGATTAAGTTGAAAAACATAAAAAATATAGATTTTATATGAAAGAAAATGTCTTCAAAATTAATCCCCCAATGTTACATCATAGAAATAATTGTGAAAATGTACCCAAATGGCTATTTAAGTTGAGTTGCAGCTCTCAAATCTTACAAAAATATGAATTATTTGAAAAGTATTAAATAAATATTTTGAAATAATTGAAGCTTCAGTCTGATTTAATATATTTTTCTAAGTATCTAAATGCTGATAGTATCATTTTATTGTTGAATACTGGGTGCATCTGTTTGGATGCTATGGATTGTTAAAGATATCAACAAAAAACTGACATAAAAATTAAATGCGATTTTCTCGTTTTTTCAGTTGGAAAATGGTGCTGCGAGACCATCATTCAAACAACTGTAACTTGACAAGCATTTAAGATACAGCTTTGACCAAGATATCCTTTTAAAGCTTGTTGAATTTACCTCAATTCTGAATTTTGGGTCACTGTGACTAGTTTTGCCAGATCAGGTCACATTTACATACAGTCATTATTATTACTATAATTATTATTGTTGTTGTTTGTGTTGTTATTATTAATAACAACAACAACAAACTACCAACAACAGGGTTGATGGAAATGTTGGTCGTGGCCCACACTTTTGACTTCTTCTGTTAGTTTTAACATTATACAGTAACAAAAACATAAATAAAATGTACTATTTAACTTTACAGAGCCAATGCAACCCTGACCTCAGCTGTTTATGACCCAATTGCAAACTGCCTATGTAACCATGTCATGTCCCACCCCTCACCTAAAACATGCAGAATATTTCCAGTAGGTAAGAACAGGTCCGACACGGGCAGTGAAAATGTCTCCACCTGTTTCGGTGAGCCACGAAGGAGAAACGATTAAAGAAAAATGTAAGAAGAGGCAACTAAAACAGAACAGGGGACCAAGGAAGGAGGATACATTATGAGAACAGTGTATGTGATGTGACCCCACCAAACCCTGGACCTTCTCCAGCTTCAAATCCAGTTGCTATTTCCCCTGACTGATATTAAGGGATGTGGTTAATGATGAGGGAGAATCCACGGCTTAGTTACACAAAGCACTCAGACTGGTTGAGTTTGGATCAGAAGTCCTCTGAGCTCCAGGAAAGCCTACCAAACCGCAAAGCTATTAGCTTGTACACCAAAGCGGACGCTACAGAGAATAAACGATAAATCACCAGACAAAACAACTCAAGCTCAGGCCTGCATGACAGGCTCTCATTCCTCAACCAGACTGACCAAAGAGATATCTTAGGCTATAATTATACTGGTTATTTCCCAAAGACACGGCCTAAACACTGCCTAGAAGAGTTGGAATATTTCCTGATTAAAACGATACAAACTAAAAAGATGTGAATAACATCAACGTTAAGCTGAAGAGGCATAAAAACGTCATTCCAACCACCAGAACAATGTTCAATAATGATAAAGAATGAGTGCTTACATTGATACACAGTATATGTGATCAAGAAAGAGACTACACACAGAAAGTAAACTAAATATTGCAATTTTTAAAAAAAATAATATATTAATATATTTCAATATATTTTATTTATATTTTATAAGAATATGGTTTAAGTCCATTATTATTAATACACTGTACCATGACTATTATACCAAACCTGTACTTTTTGACAATTATTCCTTGTCAATTATATGATCAGATTTTCATTCCTCATGTTGTGCAGCTTTTGTGATCATTTTAGAATCCTCCACAGCTTTGGTCTTCATCCCGGACAAATCTTATCCATTTTTATGACTTCCTACTAAGGATTTAAAAACACTAACATGGATAGATTACTTTTATTTTACACATCATCATCATTATAATAACTTTAGTAGCAGTACTAGTAGTTATTGTTGTAGGATTTATTGTATTATAGATCAACATTTGAAAATATACTGTACATTAAAAACATAGTCCAGAATATCGGTGCCTCTCTAAAAATCCTACACTACAGCTCCTCAAAGCTCACCCCGCTGTAGGGCTGACAGGAGGAATTTTGACTACATCAATACATCAAGCTCAAACTAGAGACTACAGACTGTCCTTGACAGACAGAAACCTTGGCACTCACCGTATGCTCCTCTACTTCTTCAGCTTAGCCTCGATTAACAGAGAGAGATACTGGGCCCAGCAGTGTCTAGTGACCACAGTCCAACTGCAGTTCAACAGAAAGCTGCCAGTCATATCCTGGCAGTGTCAAATGCTCATCTGACCCAGACTGAGTGTTACTCCCAGACCAAAAGAAACCAAAGGCCCTGAGGCACTGAGACTCCTCAGCTCAGAGAGACACTCCCAGTTTATCTACAGATCCCATCTGCTCTTCTGTGAAAGCCCCTGTGATGGAAGGGGGTGTAGTAACAGGGGAGACAGTGTCCACCCCTGTTATTACTGCCATAGTGCTACATGGACAGGGGTCATACCGAGGAAACCTGTAGAGAAGCAGTGATCTAGTGCTTAAATATTTACCTCTGGCCAGTCAGTTAAAGACGTTCCTAGACTAAGGCTGTCAGTTTACTGAAATGTAAGCTAACCCTTTAAAACACTCCTATAGAAACTGAAACTATAAAAATACTTAAATACGTTATGTATTATTGCTAAGCCCAAGAAATTGTATCTCTTAAGCCCAAATACATATTAAGAATGTTACAAATGTATGAATATGCAAAATGACCTCATGGCCTGACTTTTGACCCCTCTCCCTGAAATTTTAACCCCCGTGTTATGTTCAAATTTACTAACATCTTTTATACTTGGGATCAGTTTGACCCCAGCAGGAAACAGCTGAAATTAACATTGCTGCCGACATTGGTGCGTCTCAGAAACGTTGTACTTCTTTGCTAAGAACCTAAACAGTTATTTAAATAAAACATACATGTAATAAAGCCCCCAAGGTTGGAAATATCAAGGTTCTGGTGGAAAATATGTGTTCCCTTCCCCACATCATGTGAACTCTCACACTCCCACAGGATTATGTTCAGTTTTGGCCCTAAAGCAGAGATACGTTTTTTGAAGATTATAAAATTGTGTATTATAGCATAACAGCTCCAATATCACCCAAAAACAACTGAAACAAATGTGTAAAATGTTATTTCTCATATGTTTTACAAAACATCTAAAACAGTCTGGGGTTGAGGAATGTAAAGAGAAGAATGGAGAAAAGGAAGTAGAATTTGGACCAGAAGCCACACATGAATATTAAGGCCTCGTCCACACGGACGTCTGAACCAGGCGTTTTTCCGGTGTTCGTGACTCCAGGTGAGCTCCTATTGAATGCCGCCCGTTTTTCTGCTCATTGAAGCAATTCAAAGCGTCCACACGGCGTTCAGCCCCGGCGTTCGGCCGCTGCGCGTTCGAATGGCAACAAATAAACGCTGCATGCAACGTTTTCTTGGCGTCAAAATAATACACGAAACTACAGATTGGGCGTCAGGCTGGTGTTAAACGGCGTCAGACTAACGGCAGTCGAACGCCTTGCTGACGTCGATCAAGCGTTGCTACCAAACGCCACAAAAACGCCTACGGAGTTCAGAGCGCGTTCATTTCGAACGTCCGTGTGGACGAGGCCTTAGTGTGTACACACTTGGATTTCCTACATTTGCATGTTATTCAGATAATATTAGCCAGAAAATGACATATTTTTCATTCATCTCTACTGATACAAAAAGGCACCTTATTTAATTATAATTATAATTGAGATCACCAGACAAGTGTTAATGAGCTATTCAGTGATGAATGTTTGCGAGACAGGCTAGAATTTGACTCTGCATCACCGCCCAACCAGTTACTAAGATGTCAGACATGCACTGTTGAAGGTTCTCTCCATCTTACAAAAAAGTTCTATTTAACATATTTTCATTAAATAATTGCTCACACAACAGCTTTCCAAAGTTTAACAAGATTAAAAATCTGCAGTTTATGAAATTGCTGAATAAGAGGTAAGAACCTGTGGTGTGCAAACACTTTTGTATGTGTACCTTCATTAAGAGTAGCTATGCTATGCATTCATGCTGCTGTAATATGTAATATGTAATAGAGTTTATATTAGTTTATTCCTATAGAGATCAGAAGTAAAACATGCAGCACCAGCCAAATGTTTGGCCACACCTGACTGAATGCATCATTTTCAGAAGCCAACCATTTCTTAGCATTTGTGTATCATGTTGAAAGAACATGTCAGGTGGCTCCTCACGTGAAGCCTTTCTGTGAGAAGGTCTGTCCAAACTTTGACTGGTACAGTATGCAGCTGTAGGAGGACCACCATGACCTTCCCGCCAGGTGTCTGTGGTTCTTTTGTCGCAAGGATTACAGGAACCACAGTGCAAATGCCTCCAGGTGTGCATTCCAAATGCCTCCAGGTGTGTGGGGAAAGAGACTGATAGTGAGAGTTTGCCTTGTGTACCAGCGAAAAACCCAACAAAAAACATCCTCAAGCAACCCTGGTGGTCTGCAGGCTTTTGCAGAAGGTTTTTAGGGCATTTTAGTGCCTGAAACACATACATGTTTTACAGTATTTTATATTTATACTCAAATGTAGCTGTATTTCCTAGATGAACACAAGGTTCATGTCTGTCTGAAAATGTCTTGTTGCAGATGACAACCAACATTTAAAATGCAGTCAATGGCTGTGATCCAAAATATTTGTTGCTTGGAATATGTGTCGATATGATCCTAGACAAACATAAAAAGAAACTTTGCAAGTTTTTAACATTTAGTACAGAGAAAATGTATTCTTTTGAACTGGTTAAAGGATAAAGCCCCTTCTAGGGCATTATGGCACAGGGCAAAGTAAAGATGTAGTAAAGATGCCATATTTCATAGAAGGTGGGACTCTGTCTTGAGATATATGGGTTTAGATGTATCCTCTGTTCTTGTTAAAGGTTTTGTTTAAAAATATATATATTGATACACAAATATGTAAAGCACTTTGACTGTGTGTCTTTCATTTCTTTCTTACACTTATTTAATGAAGCCATAAAGGGTTTTTTTTTTGTTTGTTTGTTTGATTTTTTTTGTGTTTGTGGTTTGTAATTGTTTGTAAATTGTTTGTAGAAATAAATAAATACATCATTTTTAAAAAATGCAATGTCAAGAGTAAGGTCAATGGCTTTTACACTTTAAGGGCAATGCAAAACACTGATTTCTTCCATTTTATTTATTCTATGTCTCATCTCTAGCAGTTTATCAATGCGTACAGCAGTTTGAATGTGGGCACATGCAAGAGCTGCACAATATATTCTCTGCTTATTATTATTACAAAACTGATATTGCAAAAGGCTGCAATATGCAAATGAGCCTCTAACCAATCACAGTTTTTCTCTCTGGGTGACCAATCACAGCTCCAGGAGAGTAACTGGGTGTTCTGATGAATCAAGGCCTTCATGTAATCAAACACAAGTCTAATTTTTAACCATTAAACATCTTGGAGAACCAATGCATGAACAGATGGGCCCAAACTCCTGTAGCCTGAATAAGGAGATGTATGTAATTTTTTGTTTTTGTGACATCACAAAACTATGTTTTTTACTGCATGGAAGAAAAAGTACAATTTGAAACAATATTTATAGATTTTAAGCCTTTTTAACTCAAGAAAAGTGATGATATGGCCTTTATCATCTTAAAAAGCATCACAATCACAATGTGTAGCATTAAAAGTGCAATACTGATGTGTTGCCCATATTTTGCAGCTCTAACACATGCATCCAAAGTCAAAGGCAGCAGAAAACCTCATTTATACAGTGATAGAAAACACTGCAGTACACAGAAGGCTGCAGTTTCACATGTTGATTCATTACTATAAACAACGGGCTACTCGGCAGATCGCCCCTCGACTGAGCAATGAAGGCCACAGCAAGAGCTTTGTGAACACAGAGAGGCTGACATATGAAACAACATTCAGGAACGTCATTTGCTCACTGACATAAAGGCCAGAACAGTAAAAGAGGGCTAATAGCAGGTCTACCATATCCACCTGGACATGGCCAGCTCTTTCATCTGTGCAGGAAAGCTTAAAAAATTACAGGCTACCAGCGCAATAATTTATGCTGCACAAACTGCCAAGGGCCTGTACACATTTACCCTGGCCAGGCTGCGGAAGAGGGAGGGAAGAAATTGTACTATTTCAAGGTGGTTGTAGAAGATTCTGGAGACGCTGCTAGTTTCAGCCTCTGGCAACAGAGAACAGAGTTACAGAAAATATAAGGCCATGTGTAAAACACAAGACCCTCAGTAAGAGTCGTTTAAGAAACAGTTTGCAGAAACATTTATTAATTTGACCCTGGAGTCAGAACAGCTATGTTTGGTGTCTTACACGTAATAAAACAAGTAATAATGGATTTCCCCACCAATTAGCATGGTGCTAATTGCGTGTCTAAATCAGATTATAGCATTAAACTACCAGTCAAAAGGTTTTACACATCACAGGTTTTCACCATTTACTTCATAAACTGCATATTTTTATTCTTGCTAAACATCAGAAAGTTGCTGAGAGAATAACAATAAAATGTACAAAGAAATTTGCTTACTTTAGAACATGGAAAGAATATGTAAAATTCTAGACTGTTCGTTCACTTTAAAAACACGAGTTTACTGTTGCATCCCATCTGCTGTCATTTAATGGCTCATAAAATATATTTGTTATTTTGCCCTCAGTGTAAAAAATAGATTTTAGTTATTTTATAGGTCAATATGATCAATACAAATTAATTTCTGGCTAAAGGTACTCACATGGTGAACCTTTACTGTGAATTTACTCATTAGCAAAGAATGCTGGGTGTATTTCTGGTCAAAACTTTTAAATGGTAGTCTATGTGTCTTCTAACACTGTATGACCCATTAATATCTATAAACATTAGCATGGATATACAAAACAGAGCTAATAGCATTAGCATCCTGAAGCCTGAATGTCCTTATATTTTACACTATTGTCTAAAAGAACTATCTAGAAAAAGTCTTAAAAGCTTTGCTGGGAGACTAAATCAACTGCTCAGAAACCTTGTGCATGCAGTAAGTGGCAGGATTTTTGACTGACCAAACGCCACCTTCGAGGATCGAGACGCAGTTGAATCATTTACCAAAAAAAAAGGGGTTTTACGTCACTTTCAGTAAAATCACTGACTAACAGTCACCAGGGCACTTCTATCTCAACATAAAGGCAGCACTTAGTAAAATCATATCTGTATACATTAGAGAGCGAGTGAGAGAGATAGAGAAAGAGAGAGAGAGAGAGGGTGAGAGAGAGAGAGAGAGAGAGAGAGAGAGAGAGAGAGAGAGAGAGAGAGAGGGTGAGGTTCTTCCTGTTTCCAACGAGCTACTTATACACTTCTC
>JBBJLR010005089.1:0-14135 GCA_037577145.1 Brachypetersius gabonensis
TTATTTTTTATTTCAGTTCATAGTCTTGTTTCTATTTGTAAAGTGCGTATCTGCGCTCAGTGATATCTTGTATGAAACGTTTGGATATATAATTTAAAAATAGTAGAATTATGACTATATATTTAGGGTGGCTTGGAATCATTTTGGGGTCTGAAAATGAGGAGTTGAGAAACTTACTTTGTGTCATTATTTGGGTAGCACACATATTCTGAATGCCTTCGGCAGAATTCAAATGAGCCATTTTAATCTAGGTTAATTCCAAGATTACAGTGAGATTAATCTACGTTTAAAAAAATTAATCTATGCCCACCACTAATACATATATATATACATATGTGTGTGTGTGTGTGTGTGTGTGTGTGTGAGAGAGAGAGAGAGATAGTGTTTAAATAAACAGCCACAGCAGCTGAGATTTAAAGGCTGACCATGTGGCTGGGAAGCAGTTTGTTGCTGCCATCTGCAGCTTCATGTTACAGTTCTGGCACAAGCGTTCTAGATTAAATGTTCCACTCACCAACACAGTCCTCCTGCTTATTTTCTGCCTGACATCTCAGACATGCATCTGAAAAATAGAAAAGTTTTATGTAACTTTACAAGGATTAATACCAGTGGGCATCGAGCCTGGCCAGCAATGCGCATTTAAAAGGGAATGAAAGCACTCTGCATTATTGAATGCTCTGATGTGAAATGCACCGCTGGAGAGAAGCTGAACAGGTTAGAGTGATTTTCAATGGTGGTGACAGAGTGCCTCTAAAAGTCACTTCACAGAAAGCTATTAAATGTCATGGTTATGAATTGGCTGTGTGGTGCCTGAGATCTTGTTGATAAGATTTGGGTTTAATAACATGTTGTAGGCAAAATAAAACTCAGATACTCCTGCACAGATTTTCACCATAATCAGCTTACATTTAGAAATACAGTTAACTGTATTGGCATTATAAAGTGTATGTATGTTTGTATGTTTACACACTAGGGCTGTTAGGAAAACATGCGATAATGTTGAGTGTTGCGATGGCGAAATCACATGCGATAAGTGAGTAAAAACTTAACGTTAACGTTTTTCTGCTTTGGATTTGCTGGTAACAGACTCCACACACTGACTAGTCTATGAAGAAAAAAATGAAATGTAATACTACCATTCTAACGTGTTTTTTTTTTATACATTTTTTTTTTATTTAAAACAGAGCACTGACTGCCTCCTATAAAACATTTGAACCATTGAACATTGTTGAAGTAAATCAAAATATTATCGTTTTAAATCTTAAATAAATGTAAACATCATTTAAATTATAGTTAGTTCTTAGCCAGAAAAAATAAAAAGAACAATCTATAACAGCAGCACAGAAGATGAAGAAACTGCCCAGTGATGTTTTTTTGCCCTCTTCTCTGTGGCTCTGGGTGAAGGGTTTTGGGAAAAACACCATTTATTACAGTTCAGTCAGTCTTTGGCGATATGGATATTGCGCATGTTGATATCGCGATGACGGTAAATTTGCGATATATTGTGCAGCCCTAAAAACCATTTTTCTCGGTATGTGATAGTTTCTTTCCGCTGGCAAAGTTAGCATTAGAATACATATATATATATTAAAAATATATTGCATTATATTGTGCAGCCCTAATACACACATTTAGTCCGAGCCTAAGATAAGAAAAACAAATACAGAAGGAACTGTGTTATGGTGAAGCAGACCTGATAGCTCTTCAGTTTAAACCTGTGTTGGTGATTTCATTTTGCTACAGACAAAATGTTGAAGAACAGTCACATCTGTTTTAAGTATTCTGGATGTTTTCCTCCAATACATTTTTGAAGAAAAAAAAAAAAAGATTTTCTTGTACATTTGAATGGGCCCTACGCAGTGGTGTGTGTGTGTGTACATGCATGCAGTCATTCAGTTATTAACATCAGTGCCTGATCTCAAACACTCTTAATGGGCACAAATTCCCACAGAAACTCCAAAATCTTGTGGAAAGCCTTCCAAGAAGAGTGGAAGCTGTAATGGCGGCAAAGCTCTAAGGATTTGAATACAAAGTCATTAACGTCCCTGTTGATGTAATGGTGAGACGTCCCAATACTTTTGACCGTATAGTGCTTTCAGTTGCATCTCACGACAGGCATCGTTTCAGAAATGTTAATAAAGGAAAAAAACAAAATGCACAGTAATAAGATCAGTAATAAATGCACAGATGTCAGGCTGTAGGGAGCGAAGCATTAAAGACTTATTATAGTGTATTATAGTACTACAAGGTAAAAAAGAAGGAAATTAGTCATGCAGTCGCTAGCCAGCTGGCTGGAACACTATGAGGGCAAAGGTATTAGGACACACAAATTATTGAATTCAGGTGGTTCCTTACTTCTACTGAAGAGTATTCTTAATACTTCAGCATAAGTGGGACACCAGCTCCATATTAAAGTCCACGGCTTTAAATGTAATATCATTACAGTCCCTGTTGGTGTAATGGGCATGCGTCCCAATACTTTTTTCTATATAGCTTCCACACAGAACCGCTAATAAAAGAAAACTTTAAATTGCCACCTGGGTGCTATACGGACGAAACCCTTTAAATTACTGAAGTCAGGTGGCCCGTTATTTTCAGCGAAGCTAAATCTTAAAGCTTCTAAACGCTTGAGGAATGTCTTTCAACATGAGTGTAAGGTCATGCGTCCCAATACATTTGTCCATGTAGTCGATAGCCAGCTGACTGCTACACTATGCGGACAAAAGTATTGCGACACAGCGTTTAAAAAAGCTTCTTCAGACAAGAGTGGAAGCTCTTAGAGCTGCATAGGGAGCCCAACTCCGTGGATTTGAACGCAATGTCGTTGTAATAGTAGGACGTCCCAATACTTTTGTTCACGTACTGTAGCCTGTAGCACGCAGAAAGCCCGGTAGCTAGCAGGCTCTGGAGACCGCTGGCCCCAGGAGCCTCACTCTTCTGCCCGGGTGAGTAAGGTGATATCTGCTGGCAGGTTACAGCAGCAAGAGGTGGCCTGCCCAGCTGGCCCGGTTCCGACAGCCCGAGACCGGTTAGGAGGCTAAATTAGCGCTATTGTTTTTAGCACCCACCCATGACCTGCACCCTGCAGATGGCGCAGGTGTCGCACTCCACGTCCCAGCTCCACATGGCCACCGCGTTCCACTTCTTCAGGGAAAACATCTTCTCTCCCGCCGCCTTGGAGCCTCCTCCGCCGTGTGTGTGCACTAGCCCGAGCCCCAGAGTCGGACCGGGACCCGAACCCGGCTCGTCCCCGTCATCCATCTCCGCCATGGCGCAACACGGACACAGAAAATGGCCGGCTTCCGGAGCGCCCCTCTTAGACTGACCCCGAGTCAGCTGTTTAGCCCAAAGCCCGGCTCACACACAGTACCAGAGCAGCGCAGGACTGATCCCAGCACAGCGGGGGAAAGGGGCGGGGTCTCAGGGTGCCTATTAAAGAGTACATAGCGCCTGGGAATGTTTAAACGTGAGTGCAGTTTCGCCCTTTAATTGCAGTAAAAAAACTGTGGTATAGCGGACATGATCAGTACATGACCAGTAAGATGTCAGCCGAAAATTATTCTGTTTTATCATTTTTTTTTTGTGCGTACATATATATGTGGTTATATGATGTGTGTATAATATAATATATATATATATATATTTGTTTTTTTAATTCCATGGGAATTAATGGTAATTTATGGTAATTAAGGGGAATATACTTGAGGTTTGGGAACATCAAATATAGATGAAATAAATATAAGTAAAATTGTAGCATAATCAAAGCCAATGCAGATACAGTATCTATGCTATTCCTCAATCACAGGCAGAGCACACTACTTACTGAGGGGTTATTTGAGGCCACGCTCCTACATGCAATTTGCATTCCTCCGTCACATGCACAGTGATTTCTAAAATTCTGAACTACTAAATCTACTTTTTGAGCCCACAGCATAGATACAGACTATTGAAGCTACACATCTGAGCCTAAGGACTACGAAAAGTCAAGCAGGTTTTGTTCATTATAAGGTAGGTAATATTTGATCTAAGGTGTCAAAATATAACTTGCAACTTTTAAATCAAAATGTATTCATACTGTGGCTAACTGGTAACTCATAAACCAGATATGCTAAATGTAAGCTAGCTAGCACAATTTCATTAAAGAGGTAAGTTTATCTAGCTACTGTAAATGTGATGGTTATTGTGAGCCCAGCCACATACACAAACACACAGAGCAAATAGTGTACACTCTGAAGCAAATAGTGTACATAGACCAGGTCACCCAAACACAGCCAAAGTGAAGAGACAAAAACTGAAAAGTTAATTAAATGTGTATTTCTGAGGTAGAGCCGTTTTTACACATTTTTAGCAGCAAGTTTTAAATGCAGTTTTTAGAAAGTATCGGTGCAGTGAGGTTAGCATAGCAGTCTCTGTATGAGGTCAGACCCTGTTCAGACCCCTGTTCAGTCCAGGAAGCTGTTGTGATGTCAGGTAGTGGTGCTACAGATACATCAGAGGGGAAAACAGTCCATGTGAGGGGTGGGTGGGATCTATGATGATGCCAGTTGCGCAGCAGATACAGCGTTTCTTGTACAGTTCAGAGAGTTTTGGGAGGAACACAGAGATCATCTTCTCAGCTCCTAATCAGCCACTGAAGGGACTTTCAGTTGGCGTTGTTGCAGTTTCTGAACCAGGAAGAGCTGCAGATGTAGAGGATGCTCTCGGTGGTCCCCCGGTAGAAGGGTGGGAGAGGGAAGAAAGTGTGGGCTCCTTCTTGCTGACGACTGTGGTGTTAAGTGTCCACCTGCAGTTGTCTGTCACCTGCACACCCAAGAACTTCACACTGCTGACTTTCTCAACAGGAGTTCCTCCTAAAGTTCCTCCTGAAGTCGATGACCATCCTTGTTTCTTATGAGCCTCACCACTGTTGTGTCATCTGCAGACTTGACGGTGTGGTTTGTGCTGAACTGGGCAGCACAGTCGTGCATCAGCAGGGTGACCAGCAGTGGGCTGAGCATCCTTGTGGCAATCCAGTGCTCAGGTTGATGGTCCAGGAGGTGCTGGTTTCAATACTGAGAAACTGAGGCCTGTTAGTTAGGAAATCCAGGATGCAGTTACAGAGTGAGGTGTTCATGCCCAGTAGCCTTATAGGGAGGGGTTCTTCACTGACTGGTTCCAGCCCGTTTCGGTTCAGTTCGGTTCTACTCTGCTCAGTTTGGTTTCGGATCTACAGTTTTCCACTACAACCAGTTGCTATAGCGACCAAACATTCTGAGCAGCAGCCCGAGTGGAGTGCTCTAAGCTGAAATAAACAACCCCTTATCCTTGGTTTGTGGCTGTTTGCCACAAAACTGAGACAATTGGCACCAGACAAGGCTTAAAGAAGCAACATTAGGCTAACGCTAATGCTAACGTTCAGTCAACAACACTGGCGTAACCATAGCAACCACCAATCAGTATCCTCCAATATGTACACGTCATCATTTAGTATCGGTTCAGCACGCTTGGAACCTCAGCCAAAGTGGTTCCAAGAATGGTACCGGGTACCAGGGACCAGATTTTAGTGATGAAAAAGCAAAAAATGAGAGTAGAGTTGAATCGAAGCAAACTGAGTGCAACAGACCGGTAGCCATTCAGACAGGACACTCATGACTTCTTGGGCACTGGGATAATTCAAGTAGTTTTGAGACAGGTCCTGGTACATTGTCTGGCCAAACAGCTTTTCGTGGGTTGACTCTGCTCAGAGTTCTCCTGACATCAGCCTTGGGCAGACAGAGGACCTGCTCATTCGGAGGAGGGATGATTTTCCACACTGGGTACTTATTCTTAGTCTCAAAACATGCACAGAAGTCATTCAGTGCCTCTGGCAGGGATTTATCATGGCTACAGGCCTGAGGAGTTGGTTTATAGTCTGTGATGGATTGTGTTCCCTGCTACATGCGTGGTGTGTCCTTGGAGTTTGTGAAGTGGCCATTGATTTTCTGTGCATGCTTTGCCTCTTTAATAGCCTGTGAAACTCTGGCTGTACTGAGAGCCGCCTTGTATCCAGACTTAAAAGCAGCGTTTCTGGCCTTCACTGAGGCACGTACCCCTGCAGTGAGCCAGGACTCGTGGTTTGCCCGGCTGGTGACAGTTCTGGAGACAGTGACATCCTCTTGCACTTGTTAATTTTGAAGACCATTCCATTTGTTCAGAAAAAAATGCAAACATGCAGAAGCTTCAGGAAAAAAAATTTGACATGCTGACTGGGACTTTTTTTGGGAAGGGAAAGCTGCTTTCAGTTTTACATTTTGAATTGAACTTTTAGAAGGCAAAGGGACTTCCTTTCATTTTTCACATTTCGAAGGGGGAGCTGATTAGAAAATACTTTTTAAAGTTGGTGTTAGAAAAGAACGTTGTGTAAAGTTGATCAATACCAATGACAACCGGTCAGAAAACTCACACACAAGTGCACACCTCTTAGAGAACACAGGGGATACTTTTGATAAAAGCATCTGCCAAGAACCGATAAACATAAGTGAAGAAATACATTGCGCATCCACACCTGCGGAGGTGTGTGTGTGTGTGTGTATACAGCGACCGGCTCATGCTTGTCCAGCCAGGGTCACAATGACAGATAATTAATGAATTGAGTTGTTTGAATTTACTTTTCCTAGCCATAATTGTTCCTTTGACCACAAATGAATTGAGAGTTGAGTCACACAGAACTGTGAGGTAGACAGTTCCCAGATGAACCCACCAGTGGTATCAAAACGAACATGATGTTTTACCACGAACATGATAAAAACCTGAAAATCCTCCAATATGTCACACAAGGGTCCTGTCCTGGCAAAAGGGAGAAGAGGGAGGCACCAGCGTAGACTTCCGAACATTTCGTAGATTTATTAGTGCACATAACGGATACAGATACAGAAAAGAAACAAGGCAGGGTGGCCGAACACAAAAGGCTAGAACAGGATTATGGGGAGAATGAGGACAGTGAATGAATGCATGTTCTTATGCTGGGTGACTGAAGTGAACTACTATAAATACTAGTGGAAAGAGTGAGGAGATAATTACAGGCTGGAGTCCAGGTGAGTGTGTATGGGCAAGTCCTTGATCCTACAGCGACCCCCATTGGTCACAGGTGGGACTTGTGACACAATATCCATGAAAATTGCAATAGTGCACAACCCAAGAGCGGTTAAAACTACTCAGCCTTACCTGAATGTCAGACTCAACGTAAAATCAAGCTAATAAGTAAATATATAAATTAAATATTTGCAATTTAGCCATTTTTAAAGTAAAAAAAATACATGTACTTACTATAAAGTCATTAATTAGTTCAATAGTTTTGAAGGGTTTAATTATTATTGAATCCTGTAACTATGATCAAGATTAGTCATTTAGTATTCTGAATATTTTCTATTAAAAATTAACACCAGTGTAGAACTAAAGCAGGGACCCCCCCTCAGCCTCAGCCCGCCTGGGGAATACTTGCAGGATCTGACAACTCTTTCAGGACCCGCTTCCTGATCAAAGCAGAATTAAGCCGCAGTTTCATCTGTTTATCTGAGGGCTGTCTCATGTCGTCTGAAGACACAGCCGCACGCCACTGAGTTCCAGAGAGACAGTTTTTGTAAAGCAAGCACTTAAAGTCCAAAACAAACACACAGGAACCCCTGTGTTGGCCCTTCAAAAGAGTCTTCCCTCTCCTTGGTACTTCTTCACTTCATTAACTTAACAAGTCCACCTCTGTCTCCAGTGTGGATACGGAACCCCTTTTCCGTCCTCTGTATGATTCCAAGACCTCACTTTCAAAGCCCCGGACCTGCACCCCGCAACTCGTCACTCCTGCTTTGAACACAGAAAGGAGAGAGAGAGGGAGAAAGCACAAGATGGAACAAGCTGTCCGGAAAACGTGCCACTCGTCTTTCAAGAGCTGCTTCTCTCCGCCGCTCGCCGTGAAGCAGACTGCTCTCACTACTTTCAGCTTCTCCTAGACCGGAAGAGATTTCCCCACACACACAGTCCCAACTCACTTTGCACCCGACTCTCACCAGCACAGCTCAAACCACAGGGCAATACGGTTTGAGTCCACTGACTCTACACACAAGATACGGATTCTTTTCCCTCTACTACAGGTTCGCCTTCGCTTCAGTTCACACACTCAGACTCACAAACGATGTTGAATGTTGGTGACCACGCGCCATGACTCTGATTCGGCCAGGATTTAAACTTACTCTCAGCCAATCACGCTCACACTCACTCAGCTCCTAACAAGCCCAGCTGTTTCCATTCTCCCACTCACTCAACACACACACATCGCACTCTAACCACACACACCTGCTGCCAGTCGCACACACATTCACTCACCTCCTGTCCAGAGCCCTAACTTAGAATTCAGGTGAACTGCTTCTCAAATGAGTCGAAGGTTCACCAGACCTCACAGGCTGCTTGGTGCTGCCAGACCTTTTTAGGTCTCGGCTCGGTGTGCTCACACAGCCGCAGATAAGGTCTATGGATAGACAGCATGACCAGTTGCTGCTTTGCACTTGATGACTCACTTTCTACACCACAAAAATCTTACAAAATAAAAGAAACCAAGATAAAGGACTAGAATCAAATGATCTGACAACGTAATGTGATTATACTGAGAACAGTGTGGGAATTTCCGATTAAGCTTTCTTAAAACAAGAAAAAAGTGTCTAAAAACTACTAGATTATTAATCTTACCCAGTCAAGACAGTTGTTCTTAAAAAATAATGAAAAAATAAGATTTATTTTCATGAATTTCTGGCTTGTTAATATTTTATTTTTTGCAGTGTACCTAAAGATTATATGGAAGTGACGTGGAAATGTGATCTCCTCTCCCTCCCCAGTGATGTCAGGCACTCTGGCAGACTTTCATAGCGAAATACTTTTTCTTATTTTCTCAAAACAAGCAAAACCAAACTGACACGTGGGTCAGACACAGCTTTCTAGAACAAAAGAGTGAAGGGAGAAACACACAAGTAAACAGACGGCGGACCGACGACACGGGTCGGTCCCAAGGAACTTAAATAACAATCCAAACAGCGCATAAACCAATCAAACCCCAACACCAAACTAAACACAGCTGATACTAATAAAACAAAAATCCATAGCCCTTCATAATAAAAGTCCAAAACAAAACTCAAAACCCAAATCTGAAAAAGGATGGCCTCTAGTGGCCTCCTACCCTACAGTCCCCAGCCCTGACACCTGCATGTAAGCATTATTGCTGACCTTTAAACTGCAGTTCAGGTGATTTGGTTATGAATAGGAATGGGTTAAATGCAGAGAAAGAGTTTCACTCTGTGTGCTGGGGTGTGTTTGTGTGACTGTATGAGCCACTTTACTTTGACATGTTACAGGCCAGAGGCTCTCAAGCCTGCTCTTCAGCAGGGAAAGAATTTCATGCTGCTCACACTGTGTGTTGTCGTGTATTCACTAAATGGTCACTTCCCGTATAATGTGACGCCTGAATGTCTCTGTGAATGAGGTTGTGTGTTAAATCTTGTTAATATAAGTGCAGCGCCATCACACCTGGATTAACAGGAAATTTTCTTAGGGAGGGTTTTTTCTCCAGTAAAGCCACACAGGGCATGATTAAGAAAATAAAAAAGACAATTTTTACATTTGGGCTCTCAGGTGCATGTTCGATACATAATACCAGTTTTGCATGTGGCAGTGATTTAATGGCGGCTGATGGCGGCCAGAATACAGGGTTACTCTTATGTGTCTGCTCTTGGGCATATTGTTATTGATTGATATCAGTATTGGGCTGAAATTATCTGGAAATGCTGGATTGGACCTTGGTGGAACAATCCCAATGAACCTGATCCAGTCGTGTGGCAAAACTAGCCTGAAACACATTCACATTATGTACACTCTGCTACCCCAAATCCACAGCTATCAACAGGACATGATGTAACGGGACTGTGTACACATCCACTCTATAATCTGTGCAAGGACCTGATGCTACTCAGTTATACAGTTTCTTATTGGGTTATCTTTGAAAGCATTATTATCTGATTATGTGTAATACTGGACAATGTGCAGTATTCTGTGCAATTTGATTTACCATTTCATTATATGCAATAAATTATTATTAAATGCTATAGTCTTATATGTGAAATATCACTACTTATCTCAATAATACTGATCTCTGCTACAGCAATAACAGACTCCTAACCACTATTAGTGTTACTAGTGTAAGTTATTTGTCTACAGTACTCATGCCCTGTCTTAGTGTATTTTTTTAGAGTATTTTTTGCAGTGTTCTATTTTATTTTACTTAAACTTTATATTTTAAATTGGTTTTGTCTCTGTGTGTCTGTAACATAAGTAATTTCCTTCAGGATCAATAAAGTTATCTGATTCTGATTTAACTGTTTCAGTTTAGATTAATCTCAAGATGAAAACAACACCGAACTGAAGTATAATTTCATGGTATAAAAACCTGGTATTTTTTGGGATGTAAATCTCTACACTCATCACTCTCCATAGGTGAGCCCAACTTTGATAGTAAGTCCATCACTTAGTTACCATGACCGGGCGAACATTGTGTTGTGCAGCAAGGAGTATGCAATGTAGACAGAACCCACTGAGTTTAGGCTGTTTGATATCTGAGGGTTCAATGACAAAACCAGGGAGCTGGTGGTGGACTTTAGTGGGGAGGGTGAGCCCCTTTCAAATACTTGGACGTCGACAACACTGAGGATCTGAGATGGACTGAACATATTCAAGCCCAGTCCAAAAAGGCAAGGCAGCATCTCAACCATCTGAGACACCTGAGGAAGCTTCGGCTCACAAGTGTTCCTAAAGACTTTTTACTCTAGCGCTGTAGAAAGTGTTCTGAATACTACCTGCAGCTTTGGGAACAGCTCTGTACAGGACATTAAGGGACCACAGAGAGTGAACATCATAAGCTTTACCTCTCTGCAGGACATTTATACCAGGAGATGCAGAACCAAAGCCACTAAAATCATCAGTCTGACTTGATGAAATCAGGCAATCAGGAGCATAATGGCCAAACAGAGAGACTCATAAGAGCTTCTACCTGCAGGCTATAGGACTTTTATCCAGGAAACAACACATTGCTTCAAACTGTTCATTGTAACACAAACTGAACTTTCTACCTCACTGTACCTCACCTGGCCTTTTACCTCACTGTACCTCACCTGCCTCTCTACCTCACTGTATTTCTCCTGCCTCTTTATCTCACTGTACCTCACCTGTCTCTACCTCACCTGGCCTTTTACCTCACTGTACCTCACTTGCCTCTCTACCTCACTGTATTTCTCCTGCCTCTTTATCTCACTGTACCTCACCTGCCCTTTCACCTCACTGTACCTCACCTGCCTCTCTACCTCACTGTATTTCTCCTGCCTCTTTATCTCACTGTACTTCACCTGTCTCTACCTCACTGTACCTCACCTGCCCCTCTACCTCACTGTATCTCAACTGCCTCTCTACTTCTGTGAGTCTCAACTGTCTCTAACTCACTGTACCTTACCTGTCTCTCTACCTCACTGTGCCTCACCTGTCTCTCTCCACTGTACCTCACCTGTCTCTCTACCTCACTTGCCTCTCTACCTCACTGTATCTCACGTGCCTCTCTCCCTCCCTGTGCCTCACCTGTCTCTCTACCTCACTGTACCTCACCTGTCTATCTACCTCACTGTACCTCACCTATCACTCTGCTTCTTTGTACCTTGCCTGCCTCTCTACCTCACTGTACCTCACCTGCCTCTCTACCTCACTGTACCTCACCTGTCTCTCTACCTCACTGTACCTCACCTGTCTCTCTATATCACTGCACCTCACCTGCCTCTTTACCTCACTGCACCTCACCTGTCTCTCTACCTCACTGTGCCTCACCTGCCTCTCTACCTCACTGTGCCTCACCTGCCTCTCTACCTCACCTGTCTCTCTACCTCACTGTACCTCACCTGTATCTCTACCTCACTGCACCACACCTGTTCTTCTACCCCACTGTATTTCACCTGTCTTTGTACCTCACCTGTCTCTGTACCTCACTGTACCTCACCTGTCTTTCTACCTCACTTTATCTCACCCTCTTTTCTACCCCACTGTACCTCACCTTTCTCTCTACCCCACTGTACCTCACCTGCCTCTCTACCTCACTGTACCTCACCTGCCTCTCTAACTCGCTGTACCTCACCAGCCTCTCTACCTCACTGTACCTCACCTGTCTCTCTACCTCACTGTCTCATCTGCCTCTCTACCTCACTGCACCTCATCTGCCTCTCTACCTCACTGCACCTAACCTGTCTCTCTACATCACTGCACCTCACCTTCCTCTCTACCTCACTGTGCCTCACCTGCCTCTCTACCTCACTGTGCCTCACCTGCCTCTCTACCTCACCTGTCTCTCTACCTCACTGTACCTCACCTGTATCTCTACCTCACTGCACCACACCTGTTCTTCTACCCCACTGTATTTCACCTGTCTTTGTACCTCACCTGTCTCTGTACCTCACTGTACCTCACCTGTCTTTCTACCTCACTTTATCTCACCCTCTTTTCTACCCCACTGTACCTCACCTTTCTCTCTACCCCACTGTACCTCACCTGCCTCTCTACCTCACTGTACCTCACCTGCCTCTCTAACTCGCTGTACCTCACCAGCCTCTCTACCTCACTGTACCTCACCTGTCTCTCTACCTCACTGTCTCATCTGCCTCTCTACCTCACTGCACCTCATCTGCCTCTCTACCTCACTGCACCTAACCTGTCTCTCTACATCACTGCACCTTACCTGCCTCTCTACCTCACCTGCCTCTACTTCACTGTACCTCACCTGTTACTCTGCCTCTTTGTACCTCACCTGCCTCTCTACCTCACTGTGCCTCACCTGCCTCTCTACCTCACCTGTCTCTCTACTTCACTGTACCTCACCTTTCTCTGTACCTCACTTTACCTCACCTGTCTCTCTACCTCACGTGTCTCTTTACCTTTCTGTATCTCACCTGCCTCTGTATCTCACTGGTCTCTCTACCTCACTATACCTCACCTGTCTCTCTACCTCACTGTACCTCACCTGTTCCTCTACCTCACTGTATCTCACCTGTCTTTCTACCTCACTGTACCTCACCTATCTCTCTACCTTACTGTACCTCACCAGTCTCTCTACTTCACTGTATCTCACCTGCCTCTCTACCTCACTGTATCTCACTTGTCTCTCTATGTCACTGTACCTCACCTGCATCTCTACCTCACTGTATCTCACCTGTCTCTCTACCTTACTGTACCTCACCTGCCTCTCTACCTCACTGTATCTCACCTGTCTCTCTACCTCACTGTACCTGACCTGTCTCTTTACATCACTGTACCTCACCTGTTTCTCTAGATCACTCTACCTCACCTGCCTCTCTACCTTACTGTACCTAACCTGTCGGTCTACCTCACTGTACCTCAAGGATTTGTTTTTAAGTGTATGTAAATAATTGTTCCAGTACTCTGCACTTTACAGTGCCTAAATAGTTTATTCTATTACATTTGCACACTTCAGTCTTGTTTATATATGTATATATATTTAAATATATTTTCTGTATAGTTTCATTACTTTGGTTAAGCCTTTAGTTTCATTACACATTCTATCTGTATAGCTATGTATATGAGAACGAATCTTGAATGGAATCCTGAGTTATTTTAAATGCATGTAGATCTGGAATCAGCCAACCTGAAGTAATTCGACTTTGACTGTAATGCCATACAGATAATGTGTGTAATTTTGGAATATAATGTGTACAGTGCCTGTAGGTCAGGTGAGTGATTGGATGGGGACTGTGGAAGTCCATTTCCAGATTTTTTAATCCATTATTTAAAGCTGTTACACATGATTGTTTCCCAATCCTTCCTCATCAAAATGAGGCTGAGGATGAGCTCACAGTGTGTTCACCTTGCCATCCGCCATCCAGACAAAAGAAATCGTTCCCTAAAAGTTTTGATACACTATGTGGACATAAGTACTGGGACACACCTCTTAATTATTGAATTCAGGTGCGCCCTTTCTTCCAATGAAGATCAGTCTTAATGCTTCAGCAGACCAAAACATTCTGGACAACACCATGCTTCCAACTCTGTGGACCCAGTTTGGGGAAGAACCTTTTCTATTCCAGCAGGACTGT
>JBBJLR010005097.1:0-14134 GCA_037577145.1 Brachypetersius gabonensis
CCCGCCCCCTCCGCTACGTGGTCAAAATGGCGTCCGTTTAGTGCGCAAAGTGTGCATCGTTCTGCACTGCGTTTTCTAGCTGATTTCAGTGCACCATCCGGGTACTTTCAGTGCACTAAACTGATCTTGGTTTTCAGTGTGAACGCACTATGCACTAAAAATCGCGCACTAAAGTGCGCAGTTTTGGACAAAGGTCTTTTGCCTTTGTAGGTGCAGCACTACTGATGGCAAGGCGCCACGTTGCCCCCTGGTGGCAACATTTATAATGCAGTTCATTAAAGAAGTCTGGCATGTTAAATAACAGGCTTCTTTGAACAACTGTAATAATTTTGTCACTGGTGGGCAGTGTTGCGTCCTGCTTCTCTTTGCGCCACACGGCCGTCTTGTGGAGACATCTGTTGCTGCATCCGAAATTGCATACTACTTGAGTAGGTACTACATTTGAGTTAGAACGTACTGCTCTACCGTCAAAACAGTGCGTTCTACACAGTATGAATGAGGGCAGTATGAATGGAATTCGGACGCACTGCATCCGCTGTGTTGATGTCACGTGTCGTGTGTCGTCACAACAGCACGTTATTTTTTTACCTTTACAGAGGGCCTTTTCTCACAAGTGTAATTTAACCACAATGAACGTGTAATTTAACGTTTTCCTTAAGGTACTTACACTTGAAAAGAGCCGCGTCTCCATTTTCTGCCATTTTTCGAATATGACGCCGCCTCTTATGGGATAGTGCAGTGTCCATCAAATGCCTGCTACAGAATTCGGCTGGAAGCAGTCACCTACTCACCTACTGTTTTTCCGAATACTATGAATTTGGACATACTACTCGCCTCACATACTGTTTTCACATACTATATAGTAGGGAAGTATGCGATTTCGGACGCAGCCTATATTACAGTTCTTTAAGGCTCCACTCTGCCCTCTTGTGGACCATCCATATTGCTATCCTTTAAAGAAGCCTGTTATTTAACATGGCAGACTTCTTTAACAAACCAGCTGCAAAGCTTTTTTTAGTTTACTGAACTTCAGGTCTGTAGTTGTCCCTATTTGTTTGCTAAAGTTCACTCAACCCCCTTTTTAACTTCAAACAAACTCATGATGACTAGTTAGATGTGCTTACTGGGGAAGGTTAGATGCACTTGCTGAGGGAGGTATACCTAACTTAAACCAGCAGTTTCAATCAACTTTCTACAATGATTTGGTCTAACTCCAACGGAAGTTGAGTAAACTCAAAATAGCTTTGCAGCAGATTTGCTCAATTTTAAATTTGCTTAAGTTAACTCAACATTTTTTTTTTTACAGTGTATTGATTTGTAACTATAGATTTTTTTTTACTATTCTGCAAGTTACTTATTTGTTTCCTTTGGAAAAAAAAAGTCCCAAAGAACTAAACAGCATTAAGGCCAAATAACATTTCTGAACAGATTTGAATCAGTTTGTGCAATTTTGCCAAATAGTTTATGTCAGAACTGGGTTCTGGGTGTTGTGATATTGGGTGGCCACTAGGTGGAGTTTTGGATTAAGGGTTTTGTGTTTAGGATTTGAGTTATGGTTATGTGGATATTGGTTGTCGTTCCACCGTCGCCCTGGCTCTGGATTGAGTAATCGTATCTTCTGTTTTGGTTTTTAGGTTCTGACCCTCGAGTCAATGTTTGTTTTTGTTGATGTTTTTGAAAAATAAAATAAAAGGCAAAATGCAGCACCTTGACTATGAGTGGTGTGTGTGTGCCTGCCATGTGTGCCTGGAAAAGGGCACGTGACAGTTTATTTAAAGCTAAATAAATACGTAATGTTGATTCAGAATGACAAATCAATAAGAATAAAAAAATGTAAATGAAATAAATGTAAAAGAAAATAAATGTAATAAAAATTGCAACTAGTGCAATTCTTAAACTATCACTGGAATATTCAACACAGTTATTTTAATATGACAAAGTGCAATACTGTCTAAAATAAACATCAATTTAGGAACATGTTTTTCCAGCATGGGTTTTAAGCATTTATCAGAACCACAATAGATAGATAAAATGTAGTCTACATGGACCAGGGGTCGGCAACCTTGAACACTCAAAGAGTCATTTGAACCTGTTTTCACAAAAGAGAAAACACTGGCAGCTACAAATCCTTTTTGACATCTAAAATGAGGAGAACACAGAGTATCTCAGTGATGCCACTAGCAGTCTTGGGATTTGAAACCATGGCCTTTGGATCGCAGTGGGCAACTCCCTTAGCACTTGGCCACCAGCTGCCCCATCAGGCATAAATAGTAAAGTCTACATTTTCAGAATGAGGGATTCTTTAACACAATGGGCTTTCACACAATACTGAACACACAGACACACACACACATGAACATACACACAAATTTGAGGGCTGGGCTCCCACTTGCGCCTCCCTTGGCCTGAAGAGGTCATAAATGAACACAAAAACAAAACGCACCCTTCTCCTGCACCCTGACGGCACCATGTAAGTCACTTCATATCTTTAGTTTATTTTCACAGTCAAGTCATAATTATAGCAATCAGTTAAATGGAGAATTGTATGTGTACTGCTCTTAACAGAAAAGGCTTTAATTGTGCTAGTATATCATAAGATAAATATATAACTTATATATAATTGCACTGTTACTTTATACTTTACATTATACAACTCAAGTGACTAGTTATCGCACTGTTTCGCCTTTCATGTGTTTAATGTCTCGTATGTCTCTATGTTCTATCTGTGAAGAGAGTGTTCAAGTAAGAATTTCATTGTGCTCTGTACACTGTACTCTGACCAAATGACAAACTTCAACTTCAACTTCATATTGCTGTTTAAATAGATATCAGTATAAACATATTTACACCATCCTAGGCATAAGATGGTCTTGGATATTGAGGAGCATATTGATCATCGATCATTTGATCAGTCTGTCTGATTTAAATATCATTTGAGGTGTTTCTACTCTGCATGCAGAAATAATAATATACGAACAGTGAGTGTTTTTTTTCTGGTGCAGACTGTGCTCACTGATGTAAAAAGACCTTCCTCACTTCTTGTTTTCTAAAAAGATAGGCAAAACAAGAACAGAACCAAATTGAGCTCTGAATAATGGTGTTTAAAGGATTAAAGTTGCTATATTATGTAAATTTATGTATTTTGAACTTGTTACAGTCAAATTTGTTCCAGTCCTCAGTGCTAATTAAATTGAAAACACAGGCAGCATTTAAAACAACACCCTACACCATCCAGTTCTTCCATATTTCAGTATTGTGCCTTATTAAACAGAACAGATTCAGCTCATCAGCTAATGAGCAAGGCCTCTATTAATTCAGTTCAAAGCAACAGACACTACGACACTGCAGATCTGGGGCCTAAGACCAAACCCAACTTGTCGGTACAATGCTGTGCTATTCTATACTGTACTATACTATACCATACTGTACAAACTACATGCACCATACAAAAAAATAGGTACTAATGAGAAGAGATTTTATCAGTCCTTTTTGTTGGATAAGTCATCATGAACTGGTCTCAAAATGTAAAGCTGTTGACATTTTTGTTCCAAATAAAATGTTCCAAACATGGTGGTTAATATAACAAGTAGTCTAAGTGTGTTTTTAGATGGATGCTCAGACAGAATGTTTAGATTTTCACTGCTCGCCCCACTGTTAGGGAGTGGCCCCTGCGATCAAATGGCTGTGGGTTGCTGAGGTATTCATAAACCAATTTCGTGCTGTTTTTTATGTTGTTTGCTGTGGTGTGTTCATGTATAACAATTCACACTTTGGACTAAATGGAAATGCCTATCTGTTTTTGGCCATCGTATGATTAGTATCATCATCATTTTAGATGCACTCTCAGACAGCGCATCACACAATGACTCGTCAACATTGTTCGCTGGGATTTCCAGGGCAATGCTTTATACCATCACCAGTGTTTTGAGCTCTGAAATATAGAGCTTCAATATATTAGAATTATAGTAAATATAGTGCAAACATTACAGTACTGACATAGTGCTCTTAGTATCCAATTGGTTTGCTATAATGTTTATGATTTTATATTTTCACAGATTATTTTCTTGAGCTCATTTTCTGTTCCAGCATGAGGACTAGGGAAAGACTGCTGTACCACTGGCTCTGCCTTCAGGGTACAGATCCGTCATTTTGATGATAATGATATTACTATATGTTTGCACTGAAATACTATTTTATCAATTTGAAAGAATGCCTTCTCTTTTTAAATACTGCTAGTGAGCCCATTAATATATGACTCTTTCCTCCTGCAGTGATTTCTGTCACCGTGTTTTCTGACATCTGGAAGGCAGAAGTTGAACCTGACATAGAGGCGCTAGTCACGTCTTGTGTTGTGCTGCCCTGCAAGTTCAACTACCCCAACAAACAACTCCCAGATTCACGTCTGAGGGGAATCTGGCACAAAAAGGACATGAAAGATGTAATCTATCATGAAGATTCCACTAATATTCTGGACAGCTTCAAAGATCGAACAAAACTGCTGGGACGCCTGGGTGAAAAAAACTGCACCCTGGAGATCCAACCAGTGAGAGACCACGATAACGGCCCCTTTTGCTTCAGGACCGAAATCCCAGGTCAAGACAAATATTCTTTTGTGGAAAACTGTGTGTCCATCACCATGATAGGTCAGTATGGCTGTGGCTCTCACGATTTTCACTGATTTTCTGCAATTTTTCTTCTGATATTCCTTTATTATCCTCATAGGCATTCAGGTACAGATTAAAAATGTGTGAATGCATTCATGATGTTCTGCTTTCACGTTTCTTATGCCCTTCTTGTCAAACATTTTGCCAATTTAAAGTTAGGTAAAGACAAGGCATGACTACAACCACAGATGTGTTTTTGATGCCTCTTTGATGGTCAGTGTCATTGTTCTTAATTCCCCTTGTTTCAGTATCAACCTCGTTCCTATTATGGAAAGAAAGACTTTGTTAAAGAAGAGTTTTGACAAGAATAACAATAAATAATAGTATATAATAAAATAAAACAGGTTTCTAAGCAATTACAAATGCAGTCAGGGCTGTGCTTCTTAATGAACAATTGCATAACTTAATGAGCCATCAGTTGGATCTGTTATGACAATTTGGACCCTTCTTTATATTACGCATTAATAATGCATGTGATAACAGTGTCACTACTGGTGATATGTTTACTGTTACAGTAGAGCAACTCATGTAATTGTAATGTAAATACACATTTGTTTTGACAACCTTTACTCATGTAAATACACTTTTTATTCTTGTGTAATTACATGTACTTGCATAACTTAAATCTGAAGTTGATAAACAGGTGTAATCCAGCAAAAGAGAACACATCCCCAGTAGTTGTTGTTACATGCATTATTAATTAATCTACACAGTTATTGCAGATGCGTGATATAAAGCCTCTGAGTAGAGGGTTTTTTCACCATGTTCTCTTGACAGTACAAAAATATTATCTAATTATATTTTATATTTTACATTAATATGTTGCAAAACTTGTAAATTATCTTAATCATTTAGCACTAAAATGCATGAATTTATTGTAAAGAAACAATGGGTTGTATTCAAAGATGATATGTGATCCAGCTGCTTCTGTTCGTGGTCCCATTTTGAAACATCACTCCATTGTTGAGCTGGGGAATGCTTTTCTAGTTTTCTAGGTTGGAATAACTTTACATGTGCAAAATTCCATTACTTCATCAGTAGTTTCTTTGTGCATTCAATTCTTACTGCCAGACGTAAAGAGACACAGAGACGAGAACAATAGAAATTATGAAGTCTAAATGACTGAATATGAAATACACTATGCTATATGCACAATGGTGGGTATAAATACTGTGAATAAAGAACTTTGTGAATTTAATAGTTAACAGTGAATTACTATGACCTAAAATAGTGGTTAGGAGTATGTTATTGCACGTAATAGAGACCATCAGTAATATTGACAAAAGTAGTGACATTTCACATGGTAAGACTGTTGCACATAATAATCGAAAGATATTGCACAAAATTACATGATTTAACTGCCAATAAGTAAACTGCACATGATATTGCACAGTATAAGACAGTATACGTCATTTAATAAGATATCGCACAAAAAGGCAGATGGATAAAATTCTTTGATTCCAACAAGAATAACCACATTGTTTTTACTTGCCGTGTAGTGACTCCAAAGGAACCAGAATTGATACGCAACGAAAACTTGACAGTTGGAGTCCCCGCCACGCTGAGGTGTTCTATCAAACACACCTGTCCCTCCCACCCCCCCACCCTCACTTGGAGCCGTTTAGGCAGTTCAGAGCTGAAGAACAGCAAATACCTTTCCAAAGGCGAATGGGAATTGTCGTCTGCGCTGACCTTCACACCAGCAGAGGAGGACGATCATACACAAATCCACTGCACCGCCGAATTCCACGGTGGCAAGACCTCTGAAGCCATTAACCGGATATATGTGATGCGTACGTCAAGTCTCCAGTCTACTATAATGTCTTCTAAAAAAGAACCAAATAAATATCACAGTTACACTACTAGTCAAAAGATTTTGAAATAAGAGAACCTCTAGAAGGCAATGTTTTTATGAATGGTCTGTGATTTAAAAAAATTCATTAGATGAATTAATAATAGATGAAATTATTTTCAATATAAAAAAGTAATGACACATGAAAACCCAATTTATGTTGTTCAGAAATGTTCATTGCAGTTAATATTTGTTGTTTATGTTGAGGAGAACTATATTTACGTAAATCTGTTTTACAATCTAATTGTTAAATATAAAATATTATATTAATTATTATTAGACATTATTTAAAAATGTGATATAAAGTGTAATGACAAACAGCCTCTAGACCTAGATTCTAGATTGGGCTGATTCTTCTAAAACATCCTTTGTCATTTTTAGAGATTAGAGAGTCAGGATTGTGTGAAAATAAGACACTAACTAATCAGAAAGATGAATATAAATCTGAACATGTAATGACATGAAGATCAGATGTTGAATTTTGTCAACTTAAGGACAAGGAAAGTTGTGCTTGTAGTAGAGACCACATAAAGAAATCAATTCTATTATCATTTATGTCTGTTTTCAGGCAAAAAAAATTACTTCCACATCATCATTCCAGTAGTCGCTGTGGCTGGAACTGCCTTTTTGTTTGCAGGAGTGTGCTTTTTCGTAACCAAGAAATATAAGTGAGTCCGAATGACTTTAATGACTTTATCTGTTATTCAGTGCTGTCTGGGCAGTTTATGAAAACTTGTCCTCATCAATGCTTCATTAAACTTTTGCTCATCACTAAAATCCCCATCAGGAGGCAGATCCAGGACCTCCAGGCCAGAAATGAACATGGGTGAGTAAGAATATTGTCATCTTAATGAGCAGAAAGTGAACTGATGTCAGTGGTTTTAGTAAAGATCATAAAATACATGCAATAATATATATAAAAAATAAATAAATAAATATCTTTATGAATGCCTTTTCAAAGAATTTGCAACCAATTCAGTTTTAATAACCGCTGCCTTTCTTCACTAAGAGTGACCTCAATATAAAATAAACTCTTAAAAAGGCAGAAAATATTCCAATTGATGCCACTTATATTTATGCCCATCATAGAATAAAGTGATTATAATGTGTTCTAAATAAATATCGTAATGATTATCACAATTATACTATCAGTGAAACATTTTTGCACACAAGTTTGTATTATAACTTAATCATTATTTCATTAATTGCAGGTTTTTATTCTTGTTAACCATCCGAAAGTTGTCGAGCGAACAACTACAAATGAAAATGCCAAATGAAACAAGTTTCCTTTAGAAGGTTAGAGAATCTGTAACAGTGCATGTCTGACTCCTATTAACTGGTTGTGTGGTGATGCAGAGTCAAATTCTAGACTGTCAGTAAACTTTAAATGCACTACTGAGCTGTTTCATCACTTAATAGATCATTATATAGTTAATATTTGTCTAAATGTTACATGAGTAGCATGCACATGTTGATTCCATTCCAAATCCTTTCGATCCACTGTAACAAATGTTTACAAATCACTTTTAGAGATTTAATTACCCTTAAAGTGATTAAACCTCAAGATTACATAAAGAGCTGCTTAAATATGCTATGCCAACTGATTGCCTTTAATGAACTGAGGACCACCAACCCACATATAAACTGACAGATGGTGATCAGAGATGTTGATCATCCACCTTTTTACTTTTTATATTTGTAGTACCAGTTGGAGCATCCAGCCTTCACCTTTAGCATGAAAATAACCATGTTATAATCCAAAAGATAACATGAATAAGAGCTAATTGACAGAAAACAGAGAAAGCAACAAACCGCTATGAATGCTGGTTAATATCATATTCATATATATTTAATATCTGCCATGAATAATTTTGTTAGCTTCTAATGGGAGTTTCATGAACCCAAAGTAAAGAAATTGTTGAATACACTAACTTTGTTTGCTGGTTTCAGTTGTCACCACTTATTACCATCAATACATTTCAGCATTTGGAGTTAATGGGATACTCTACACTTGTTACAGTGCTTTTATTCAATGGCAAATTTCTAAACAAGAGTCCATTTCACTCTTCTTAGAATCTAGTCCTGAAATAACTAAAAGGAACTTGCAAAAGTCTCCATTCTTATTTAGGCAGCAAAAGGGAAGTTCACAGTTTACTGCAGCCAGCAGTCCATCACTCTTTTATATCAGCATGAGTTCTGATTTATGGCTTTAGACTGAAAGTTATCCATTATGTCAAATGCTAGATGCATCAATATATGTTTGTTTTCTGTGCAAACAGCTGTAAATACATATTTGTTCACATTTCTCAATATTTTGCTTCCAAAGATTCAGACCTTCTTGTATTTTTAATGTAGTCTTGAGGAACAGTTCTCCAGGCTTCCTGAAGGACTTTCAAAGACTCTCATTTTCAGTCCAGTCCCCGAACCTGACCAGTTTCTGAGGAATGGTTTTTGTTTGTGCGTATGAACCATTTAAGCATGAAGCACATCTAATCAGTATACTGGTGGTGCTGAATGCTGAGTGGTTGGAACACCTTTGTTTAAGCTCCTTGTATTTTTAGGCACTTTGTAGCCTTTTACAGTAAACGTTTGTTCCCATTTCTTTAACAGGATTGTAAATAAATGAGAGGGGAATCAAGGGGTGGCACAGTACATGTAATCTATATTAATTTGCATAATTAAAATACAATTATTGTGTGTTGAGGTGCCAGTTTGGTCTGTACACCTACATTTTACATATACATAGCAACTGTCCTGTAGATCAGTATCAATATTTCGTTTCTAACTTTTTTGGTAAGATATTTTTTGTTCTGTTCTTAATGTAGCAGTGAGAGTGAAGCATATGTTGACCCTTCCTACACTGACATCTGTCTAAAACCAATATGCAAACTATAGATGAATTTATGGTTAATGATCTATAATGTCTTATAAGACATAATCTGCCAACTGTCGTGTTCTCTATAAAAATGCAGGTCTTTTTTTCACTTCCAGGCATTACATTTATACCTAATTCTAACCTAATTCTTGCAATCCTTTTATGTGCACAGCATGCTGGGTCGTCTCTCCAGAATGTCCCGCAGGTGAGTATTATCTCTTTATTTATAAAGGAAAAAGATTTATTGCAACATTGGAGGCTTCCTGTATAGCATACAATCAGCAACAGCAAATGTAGTGTGTGATTTGTTTGTGTGGATTCATTTAATTTTGTGAGTTAATAATCTATTTGTTATATTTCTGATTTTCTGTTTGTCTTACATCCACAGGATCAGGTTAGTGGACTGGAATTTTCCTTAAAAATCACTTCGGAGAGGAGAGCCTGGTCAACTTATAACTAATTGAAGTAGACTTCTCAGTTTATAAGTAATACTTTTATTACAAGAACAAATAATTGCTGACTCATGATGCACACGGCGGTGTAATATGTGAAGCTTGGGTGCCAAGAGCAGTAATCAGGCCATAACTGGCTATAAGAATGCCAAAGAAAGATCTGCTTTTGAATTTTTTCCCCCAAAATGCCTAATCATGAGATTCAGTCTGGAAACAGTAGCATATGAAAACGTGGGAGCTACTTTGTGACTGCGCTACTATGCAGAAAAACTTGCACCCCAATATCAGCAGAGGCATGGTTTATGCCTCTCATAACTGCCGTAGTCTTAGTTTAGCTTTGCTCAAGATGCTATGCTACCCAGAGCAATGGTGATCCCTTTCAATGCACAGGTATGCAACATATAGATCTAAAAATGACACATTATATATGTGTACATGTTTATGTTTGGACCACAGTTTTATGCAAATGCAAAACTTACAATTTGAATTATATTTTGACTCTTCATTACATTGCTGGCTGAATCACCATGCTACAGTTGCGAAAGCATTTCAGTTTGGATTACTGGCTCATAGTCAGGCTGGATGAGGAATAGAGGTTCTCTAGCCACCCCTTCCAGTCTGAAAACCATCCCATGAGCCTCTAAAATTCAAACATTCAAATGTTAGATGCATTAGGGAAATATGTAGCAATTTAAATAATTGTTTGTGGTTTAGCTGGAAAAAGCCCATAATTTAGAATTTAAGTTATGGCTGGACATAAGCTTTGCTTATTTGATAATGTGTATATTGTGAATATTGTCAGTATGCAAAGTCTTGTTGTAATATATTATTACGTTATGTATTAAAGAAGTTATGATTAGTCCTCTTTCACTTTTAGATTTTATCGAATCTGAAGAATCTAATTTAACCTACATTTTACTGTGTTACAGGAGTTATCGAAGGAGTGAGCCTGCCGTGCATATGAACAAGTGAGTATCTTCATTTAAGTGAGAGTTTATAATTAGAACCCCCTGATCTATAATTGGCACACTTTGAAGCACTTAAGTACATATTTCCTACCTACTGTTCTTTATCAATCAAAAAACATTGATTCATTGAGTCCAATACCTAAATGCCTTCTTATCAGTGCCCTATGGTTAATTACCATTTTATCATCAAGTTATTAAAATTTGCCTAACTTTCTTCAGCCCTTTAAACTAACATAGTAATATTTAAAGAAATGTGCTGAACTCTCAAACTCCCTCCAATCACTATCACAGTTATAATGAACCTCAATAATTGACTTCTCCATTAACCTTTTTTTTAAAAAAAAAAATACAAAACTACCTCAACTGTAAACCTTGTTATATGTGCTTTTCAGTACATTTGACATAGCAATATATTTATTGAATGCAGAACTAGCTGATTGTATAAATCTGTTATTTTAAGACGCAATGAAGAACAGTGGAGTATTTGACAGATTGTTTGCAGCATAAACCACTTCCTTACACTCACACTTTACTGTTGATGCTCAGTTAAGTTAAATGATAATCTTCCGTTTTCACTTCTGTTTAACAGACAGTTCTGTGATCTAACACACATTAGCTAATATACAGGGCTGCGAGAGTGATTTTAGATTGAGACTCAACTAAACATTTCAACATCTGTTTGTTTGTGCCACCTGACAGTGGATCTCAAACAGTTCAAAACCATAAACCTGCCACCCCAGATAAATTTAGGCATCGTGTATGTTTTCAGGGGTATTCACTTTATTGGATTAATAAAGTTAAATAAATCTGTGATGCCCACTAAACTGACGTTCACTAACAAACAAGAGGATTACTATTTATAATCCAAGGTGAAGCCACAGCCTGTGGTGGGCAAATAGCTGTCTCTGTCTTTAAAAAAATGGCATTTAGCAGACACCCATATCCATAGGGTATCCATTATTAGTTACTATCACCTATTTAACATGGCTGAACGTAGCCATAACAGGTTACAGTCCTACAATAGTTATCACGTGCCAGTAAATGTGTCTTTTTAAAATCAAATGGTCAAACATCTGTGTTTGTAGTTCCAAGAACCACGTCAGCACCGTGTCGAACAGCGGAGGGTTCTCCAAACCTCGCTTTCCATCCCCGAAAAGGTACAGCACCAAAAATTCTAAATAAAAATGCATATATATACACACATGTCCCATATTTTTGGAGGTTATATTATGCTTAAAAAGCTGCCATCCAAGTCATTTAACTGCTTTATTTTCCCCCTGTTGTTCTTTTCTTCTCTTTTATCAATATTTTAGTGAACACAAAAGCTACAGCAAGTCAGGGGGCTCATGCTCAGCAGTAAGTAACTTTGTTATTTGGTTTGGTCTACGACAGGGCCTATATTTGACACATATAGAAATATAATACAAGTCAGATACAGCCACCAGTCCTATGAACAGGTTTGCTCACTTCAGTATTTAAACCAGAACCAACCCTACCTACCACTCACTACTGCTAATAATAATAATAATAATAATAATAATACACTAAAATGCAGTGCCACTACTACTACTACTACTACTATTAGTACTATTACTATTAATAATATACTAATAAACCCTACTACTACTAGTACTACGAATAATAATATACTAAAATACACTACTTCTACTAATATACTAAAACAACAACAACTACTACTACTACTTCTTAAAAAATGAAACACATGGCTACATCTGTTACTATTATATTTTGATTTTCATCATGCTTCTATTTATATTGGGTTACACTCTAAAAAACAGAAGACTTCATGCAATAATAAACCATGTAATAGAACAGAAGAATAGAACAATAGAAATATTGTTTTGACTGTACAGTACATCTGCTAATACTTGCGATTTGAGTTTTAGGAATCATTTTAAACTCTTTTTAGTAATGAGTTGATGGTGAACCCTTTCATTTATCCACAGAACTATGATGATGATTACACCAACATGGAGGATTTAAATGTTTATGGGAATTGCTGATGATGGATGTGGAGACCACCGGGACATGTCTTTTATTTTGTTTCTGTTATTTTGTATCTGTTGATATCCATTCTGTTCCCAGTGCCTATTTGATTAAGTTTCAGCTATAGCATTGTCCAGTACAATGAACAGACGTTCCTTATTAGAACAAGCCCCTGGACTTTGACTTTTTCAGTTTTCAGTTTTTTGTTATATGAATCATTCGTTGTGGCATCCATCTTTTTTATTAGTGTATATATTCAATTCAACAGGCCCTATTTTGACTGGCCGCTCACATTACCTTCAACTAGAGTTTAGGAGCAGAGACTGCTGAATGGACTCTGAAGTATCATCTCCTAATATGTATTGTTCGTCAGTATAGTTTATCAATTTTGGAAAATACTTGATTATGAAATGGTCGGTAGGACTTTCTTTGGTTTGGTTCTCATTGTTAGAGAAGATAAAGAGCAACTGATGCAGACTAAATTTATTCGAACAGTATAATTGGTCAGGATATGTAATTTAAAGTGAGTTTAGTGTCTATTGGATACAAATCATTTTGACAAGAAGTTATATAAGACGCCCATAAATATATGTAAAAGCAGAGATTTATGTGGGAAATCTTTCTGTAAAGAAAATTTTATACTCGCAACAGATGTGTCTGAACTGTACAGTTAGAAAGTAGGAGGCCTTTATCGGAAACATTGGAGGAAAGAGCAGGTTTTGCATATTTTAGAGCTCCACCAAGCATCAGCTTCTTCTTCAATTTTTTTCAGTGTCTGGGTTTCACTTCTTTCTACTAATTCCTGATGCATGAATTTTTTTTTCTCCGTGCCACTTCTTCTAAGAACCCTATCAAAGTTCATGTGAAGGAACAGATCTGTCTTTCACATGTGAATGACTATTTGGTACTAAGGTATTCTGAGAAAAAGGAAATTCAAAATAGCCTGTAATTTTACTATAGAAAAGCTACTTTGATATACTTTGCGGATGCATTTTCTAGAAACAGAACTACTGAATCAAATGATTGTAAGATTAATATGATTTACTGTGCTAAAATGAGATTTTATGTTTTTTTAATTAGAACATTGTTTGACATTTTAAAAGTAAAATGTAACACATGCTTCACATTTCAATGCTTCAATGGTCTTTCAGTTCCATTTTAAATCAATGATTTTTTCCATGACATTTGTCATGAATTTTAACATGCAAATCAATCTTTAAATAACTGCAATCATTAAATAACTACATGAAAATCTGCAGCTTTTAACTGATTTTTTTTAATTCTATTTTTCTATTTCTTAAAAAAATCGAAGAGTA